>CABFWB010001713.1:59504-112004 GCA_902151455.1 Timema bartmani | reverse complement strand
TTTAATATTAATAAAAGATGCAATGTAAAATGTTAATCTTCTATGTATTGATTACATACTCATTTCGTCACAGAATAAACATCACTGTTGTATTAATATAAAATAAATTAAAATTTCAAAGTATTCTTATTTCAAAGTAGTTTGTATATTGTATGTTAAATTTGTGTATTTGAGTATAAAAAAAGGTTAAATAATATTTTATTACTACACACTGGTAATATTATTTTATTTTTCCAAGTAAAAATTGTGTAATTTCTCTAGATATTTAAAATATACCAATTTAATAGTTATTGTATTACTAAATTATTTTAATAACGTATTGTTTAGTATTTAATACTAAAACTAAAGAATAAATGTTAAACTGACTTGTACGAATTATTTTTAAATCTTATTTGGCCTCTCCTCACTATTTGCCAAAAGTGAGCTACAGTAATAATAATTAATAATAATAATAATAATAATAATAATAATAATAATAATAATAATAATAATAATAATAATAATAGTAATAATAGTAATAGCACCCATCGAATTTTGTGGTATTATCTTAGAACTATTCATATTACAAATTAAAAAAAAAATATTCTCGAATTGAATTTTATATTTTGCTTGAATCTCTGAATATCCTAAATCCTTAGGGATTCAAGGTATTTGAGAATTTGAGGTTACTATCCCTACTCTTTTCCTCTCCTATGAAAGGTAAATGATAGTTATTTGCCATTCATTCCTTTCAAACAACATAAAAACAACTTACATTTGAATATGGAAATAAATTGGTTTTAAAATTTGTTTTAAATTATATACATATATATTATGGTGGAAATAAGTAATAAGTACTAAATCACTCAAATAAAAATATACATATTTAAAATTATTATGTTTTACGTTTGAATCATATGTATCAAACCTCTTTCCCATTGCACTCGTCCCAGATACGAACCTTAACCTCCCCCTTAACCAGCAATACAGTTAATTACAATATCAACACTCCTTGGACCGTGTGACCACAAGTGCAGGCTACACAACTACATTTAAATACAACTCCAAGAGCTTTATAAAGCTGCTTCGGTGGCCGCATGGTATAAGGCGTCTGTCTAGTGTTATACTAGCCCGCCGATAACAGGAAGATTGGGGTTTGGATCCCGGTCGGTTGTACTGAGGAGGGTTTTTCTAAAATTATTTTTCATTCTCTCTCTCTCCACGCAAATGTGGGTACCCTTAATCTAAATTCATCCTTCCTCATTAGCGTAATGCGTATGTATGCGTATAGCCTGTACGGTGCTAAAATAAGCTTTTAGTTTTTTTTAATCAAAAATAGATGTTTATTGATGATTATAAATTTGATTAAACGCTGAATTAAAATATATAAAAGTAATTTATTTGTGCCTACGTATATTTCAATTTGAAATCAATTCCATCGGTGGTCATACGATATAAGGTGTCAGAATTGCAATAGATTGAGCTGTTGTTGACCAGAAAATAGAGGTTCATATTTCATCCCTGTACACTGGGGGTTGGTTCTCTTGTAATTTTTCAATATGCCCTCTCCATGCTTAAGTGGATATATTTCATACAATCTGGCCTACCCATCTCTATCTCTTATGTTAAGCCGTTAATAGCCCCTTAACATTTAGTTTTATGATCAAAACAAAATCTTGAGAGAGTTGTGTCAAGATTGTAAGTTTTTTAATTCAAAAATTGTTGATTGGCGTCTGTATTGACCAACACTCATTAGTTTGCATACTGATGAAACCACATCCCCGGGGAAGAGGGGCGTATACGCCACATTACAAAATCTTGGCTCTATCTTAGGTCTGGAAAATGAAACCGTTTGATCCTCAGACGAGGAGGCCGCCGCCTTAATACTTGACTCATTTGTCAGTCAACAAGATCTTATTGAAATAATGGCGTGGGCATTGCCTTTACGGGGTGGTTTTTGGACGCCACCAGGGGAGGGGGGTGGAACACTTCACAAATCCTGTTTCTACTAATTCCATCAAATATTTGCATAATGAATGAAAAATACAAAGGTTAACATAAATTGTAAACAAATGTTGTTGAAACGAAATAAGACCATAACAAGATTAGATGATTATGTGGTCCAAAGTTGAAGAGTAGTGTGTCTTTGGACAATATTATGAAGGAAAATCCCATAGACGCTAAATAAAGACATCGGTGTTATCAACATTGGATTTATGTCGCTATACACATTCTTAACAGAATTTTAAAACAAATAGCACGCCTTGAGGATTAAATTTGAGGTCTAGTTCAGTGATTCCCTCTTATCCTGGTAAAACACACATATCGCTGGCAAAGCAGTTAGACGGTGTTCTCCAACACAGACCTACATAACTAAAATGATCCCTTGGTCGTTACCAATTACTGCTTGTAATAAGCTCTGAGGTCTAATTTCTCTTCTTATATGTCCTGCAAGGATCCGGGAATAGAGGGCACCACTAGTCTGAGATCTAAGACGCGTAGCAGACGTTTTACAAACACCACATTATTTAATAAATGGTTTGTTACCCACCTTGGCAGACGCATGGTCTAAGGCGTCACTCTCGCAATAGACCATACTTCTGGTGAAGGTGATATCGATATCGAATCTCAGTTGTGTGTACTGAGGATGGTTTTTTCCTAAATAGTTGTCCACTTTATCTCCACGCAGATAAGAGTACAATTCCTTTGAGTTAGAACTTTCTCGTCCCAAAAACATTTGCTTAGATAGTATATAGGCGTATTATCCAAAGGGATAGTAAATTGACGCTGTTCTATAAATAATAATACATTATTCGTTATTAAGTATGGTTCTAAACAAAATGAAGGCACCTGCTTCGGTGGCCACATGGTCTAACGCGCTAATCCCGCGGCATATTAAACTTCAGATGACGGGGAGATTTAGGTTTGAATCTCCACCGGGTGTACTGAGGGTGGTTTTTCCAAGATTGTTTTATACTCTCCATAAACGCAAAATATGGATGCACTTAATTTAAATATAATCTTCCTAATTAGGCAAACCATTAGTTTAATTAGTACATAAGTGTATTACCTGAACAGTTGGTAAGATGCGGTGCTAAAAAACGGAGATTAAAGTTTTATTATCTCTATAATATCAAAAATCTTACATTTTAAGTTCTATAGTTGGAAATAGGTATTGGAAAAAGTAAAATTAGCTTATAATCATTTACATCCGATGTAACATTTTTAATACTATGGTATATGGTGAGAAACATAAAAAATAAGTCTAAACAGGATCACAACAGGAGTTTTTAAGTTAATTGAGGATTGTTTTAGTGGTTTTATGAAGTAGTTGTTACACTTAAAACTTCCTGCTACTTCAGTAAATCTGTAAGAATCAAATGTGTACATGTAGAGAAAAACATTTAGACTATCCTTATTAAAAACACAATATAAATTAATATAGTTAGTATTTATACTTGTACCAATGTAACAACACAAGCAAACCAACACAATAAAAGGTTAAATTTTATGTTTTGTAAAATTTACCAGAACAATTTTAATGTTTTCATAAACTAGGAATTGTAGATTTTTACAGACGAGTGTACATTTTGGTGACCGTAGCTGACAAATATTTAGATAGCTATATTGTAATTGATTTACTTACGCATATTAAAGTGAGACGTGTTTGAAAACTCATCAAAAAGACGCAATAAATTATGAATGGTGTATATATATACTTCCAGCTTACATTCAGTTTAATGTACAATTAGGATTTTTATAATAACTATTATTTCAATATAAGGCATACATACTATAAATACTTGGTTATATGAAGCATATTAATATAATTGTTTTTTTTTTTGTCAAATTATTTATTATTTATTTTCTTTATTTTGATAAATTTTTCCTAAGTTAAGGCTAGTTTGCCTGTTTAAATGGTTTCGTGCACAGCGTCTTACTACCCGTCAGGGGTATCCGCATATTTACACTAATGAGGTAGGCAAGGTAGAAAGTAAAGGAATTGTTTCCACATCTGCGGGAAGGAGGAATGTGAAACCATTTAGAACAAAATATCTCAGCCTTGTTCCGTATCTCTCCTCTCCGTCACAACCAACATCGAGAAGACGATATTGATGCCTTTATCCACGTTTTAAATGGTTTTGGTCATATTTTATCTTATTGATGCGTTTAACACAAAGGTTATTATCGATTTAAACTGGGGGGTGAGGATGAGGTGAACAATCTAGGTGTGATTTACCGGAACTCGTCTGGAGTGAGTATAGAATATCACATTATAGGGATAACCACCCTCCGTTTAATCTAGACCTCTATAAAAACTATTTAGTGAAAAACACCCAACCAGGATTCAAACCTTTGGGCCAGTTTCATAGATTTAGTACGCCTCAAGAGCGGTGCTATACTAAATACAAGACGACACCTAGCCAAGTTCGAATATAAAGAGCAAGTTTGGCATATTATTAAACTGGCACTTTAACTCACCATCAACGGCAGTCCAGTATTTTGTCAGAGTGACGTCTTAAACCATTTGACCACAATGCGTGTCACAGAGTAATTGCTAGTTCAGACCGCGAATGGCCAGAACAATTTCACTGGAGCGTAAGGATTGCTAGCAAAAATTAACATTATGAGTAAAATATTTCGAAGCAAAACTTTTTCCGCATCAAAATAATAATATTTTGGTTAAAGTGTCCACTTTAATATAAAAACAAAGCTTTAATTTTAAATAATTATTTTCTATGTAGTGTTAGAAATAACGGTCACGCGTTAAGAAATAAATACGTAGGCCACTGCTACACGTTTATACCAGGAAGGGTGGTTCTATTTAAGTCGTCCCTTTTGACAACAAGTTTTAAAACCATTAACTGTACTTATCAAGTATAAATTGCGCTTAAGTATCAATTCTCCCAATATACTACACTACCAATGACATGAAAATCCGGGTTCAAATCCTGGTCGGGTGTACTGAGGAGGATTTTTCCAAAATGGCTTTCCATTCACCCTCCAATAAAATGTGGGTACACTTCCTATAAATATAAGCTTCTTTATCCCTTAAACTATTAGCGTAATTAGTGCATAAGCACATAATCCAAACGGGTAGTAAGACGTGGTGCTGAAAAAAATAATTCTTCAAATGATATATCAACAGTTGTTGAATGCCTATAATGAGCATTGCGGCATTAGATGACAAACTCTTTAAATTAAGAGAGAAAGTTGTCATTAAAATTTCAGGATAGCCTTGCCAGATAGTCAAGAACTGTTGATGTCACCATGTAAAGAAAATGAGACTATACTTGTATTGAAGCATTATTTGATTTATTTAAACAAAAAGAAACGGTTTTTCTTTAAAAACTGGAAAAACACTGACTTTTTATTGCGTCCCCTAAATCCCCAACTTACAATTTAAACACTTAAGCACATAATGTTTGCTTCACAAGATAATTTTATGTATATTTACGTAATATATTAGAGCAGTGGCTCCCAACCTTTTTTCTCTTGTGTACCCTTTGACAGCTCATTTTCGTAGATTACACCCTTAATATTAGCAAAATTTTTAATTAAAATACCTGCTGTTTAACCAAATGTATTTGTTGTAATTGTAAATGAGCCAGTAATGGGATTAAAAAACAATGTACGATGATCGATCAGAAAAAAAAGGGATTTTCTCAAGGGCAAATAACGAAGAAAATCGATACTACCCTTCGTCATAGCATTTAATTATTTTCCCAAAGTTTGATTTAGTGATGTGTGACTTGTCTCTTGTCTTAGAATGTTAACATGTATAAACTCCACTATCATTCAATTTTTTTTACGCATAGCCTTCTAACGTCCTAGCGCGTAACCCTGAGGGCACATGGACCCTATATTTGGAGTAGATTTTATTTATTTAATGTATTGATTTGGGGTATTTAACGAACATTGTTTAAGCCTACCGATTATATCAGCACACGGGGATTTCTATGAGTGATAGCGAAAAGACCTATCAATTTTCCCGGAAATGGTATTTATTTTCACATAACTTCCAGGGGTTCTTTTATATAGCACAATTAACGTGGGACCAACGGCTTTACTTCACCTTCCAAGGAAGTTGTGCTTTAGATTTTTATCGCTCAAAAAATATTCGTTGACTCCTGTTGGATTTGACGCCACCAGCATCGGGTTCTGAGGCCAGCACTTTACCCACCACTGAGGTCAACTGAGATTCAATGTTTTAAAGTAATGTTATCTATTTGGAAATCCTTTCTGAGCTGGGAGTGAAATTTTTCTCTTGCGGTCTCCATAGAATATTCGATACACTAGAACAATCAATAAACATTAGTGCAATCAATCAAATGTGGGAAAGAGGAGGTAATTAAATAGGAAAATAGAGGTTTAATACGTATTGCACTTCCAATACTTCATCTCTCCAATGTTTGGGCTTATTAATATTATTATAAAGAATACTTAACTTGAAATTTCGTAAAAAGCTGATTATATAATACAGCTTGCAAACTAACTCAATTCTTTAAAATACATATTTAATAATAATAATAATAATAATAATACCTAGCACAGCGTATTACTACCAGTCCGGGCTATACGCTTAAATAATAACTAAGCTAATGAGTTAGGAATTGGGAAGGATGAATATAGAGTGAGCGAACCCGCATGTGTGTGGAGGGAGAGTGGAAAAGAACATTTAGGGAAAACCACCCCCAGTTCACTCGAGCGAGATTTTAACCTTGATCTCCCCATCCTTGGCAGTATAGCTCAACATGAAACTAGCGCGTTAGCTAACTACGCCACCAAGGCGGGTCTAAAAGACTTATTTCATTCCAGCTTTCCATTCATCACTTTTAAAGAGGAAGCTTCAATTTAACAAATAATACATTCTTGAGTCGTGCCGAGAATCAGACCTAGGTTCATCAATTCAATTGTTAGATGCACCACTGACTAATTTAAGGTATCGGTCTAACACTTGTATTATGATAACACTAAGTATTTGTTCTATCTCACCATCTATATAAAATGCCGGTCAATGAATATTCTTTATTTCTCTCTTCTAAATAAACTCAATATTTTAAAGATAAGTATAAATGATAAATTAATAATTTTTATTTAAATCTTTTTTTCGGAGTTTGAACTGACGAACCGACTACACTGTATCCATACAACCGAACTCACACATTGAAAAATCAAAGGATCTCAATATTTAAATCACAGAATAATTTGCAAATTTATTACCACTCTAACTTTCATTGTGGTGTCTTTGAGCTGCTGTCCTCACATTTTGAGCTAAGCCAGTACCAATTCGTGAGATTTGTTTTACATATGCGAGGGAAATTTAAAGACCATCTTTTATTTAAGTATCTCTCTTCCTCTTGAAAATTAACCCAAGACTAATCTTTCCTATAGGAAAAGAAAAGTCAAATAGCCAAAATCCGCTCCCTGGTTATTACAAACACGTAGCAAGGACCAGGGCTGACACGAACCTAGAAAACCGGGGAAACATTGAGACTTTTTTGGTGTCAGAAAAAAAAACAGAATAAAAAACAAACAAAAAACGGGAAAATGTAAAGAATTTCACAAAAAACTAAAAATATGCTAACATATTGGTGAACAACTACATAATTTTCTTCATCAAAGTCAAGTAATCCTGTTCAAAACACCAATGGTATGACTTCACAGTAATCAAATTGATGAAAAATGAAATTTAATTATCTAAAGTGTTTGAAAAAATTAGAACTCCTTCTGGTAAACCGAGGAAATTTTGTATTAAGAATAAAAATATATTAAAAATTTGTTTTTCAAAAATACACCTAATGCTGATAAAATTTAAGGTGTGGCACTTACTCTTGCAGCATTAAAGGCCTCACCTCATTAGTTCCTCCCGAGGATACCGTCAGGCCCATGTGGGTCATTCTCACGTGTGTACTTTCTTTGTGTCACAGGAGTGGAAGCCACAGATTATAATATTTTATCGGTATAAGGTATATTATTTAAAAAAGTTTTCTTTTTATATATTATTTTATTATATATGAAAACTTAAAATATGATATGTTTGAATGGATAAGGTAAAGTTCAAAATCTGGGTCAGGTATAAATCCAGGATAGCTAATAGGCCTATATATGACCTGCGACGGCTGTACGGTTCAACGCCTTATAGTTTAGCTCAAATTTTAATAGATTGCATTGAGAGACGAATTAGGAATATGTACGAAGTTTTAGCCTTCTATCTCTGTTAGAGTGACTGACAAAGTGGTAAGCAGATTTGATGACAGAAGCATTGAACTAATATAAATTATATACATACATGGTACGAAAATCCGCACGGACTTTCTCGCTCTATTGTTTAAAAATGGAGATATTTACTCAAAACTCGTAATATATGTGAAACGAAATAATATAGGCCTACACTAGCAAAGCCAAGCATACAAATTGCACTATACTTACGTAAAACATTTTTTGAGTCCCTGTTTTAAATTTTATAATTTTATTTTTAAAGAATTAATGTTCTCATTTGTATGTTTGGACCAATAAAAATGATCGATGTTGGGTCCATCAAGGTCAACAATTCGTATTAAAATTTTAAATTCCGGTTAAAATTTTAACATTTTATTAGGTGTTGCACATCTTCAAGTCATCGCATTGCTATTCAATTCCTCATTTATAAATTTTGACCAATAAAAAATGTAAATATTGACTATTGAGTCTAAAATTAAGGAGTTAGATCATTGTTGTAAAAAAAATTCTCCAAAGAGGTTAAAGGAAAAATAACAAACTTTTTGAGGGACTTAGGCCTACTTATATTTAATTACTCTAGGGCATTACAGAATTATTGCGTTAAAAGTTATGTAGTATCTCTTTACAAATAAAGCTCACAAAATTGTATTAATATATTTGCCAATATCTCAGAAACTGTTTGTTTTATAAAACATATTTGAAATAAAAGTTTTTACGTGAATACGTCTTTAAATTTGCTACCATACGGGGGCAATCCAAAAAACCTAATGATAACAAAATCGGGGGATACAGTTTGGTGTTGTAGTTTCGAATCTTTCCTCTACATCCAAAATTAAATTATACCACTGGATAGCTAAAGGATCAAAGAATTCATTACGATAAGCGAGAACAGTGACGCATCGAGCGCGGTGGAGGGGGAAGCGCCGCCATTTTGAGGTTATTTTGCTGCGTATCGAGATTTGCAATTAGTATAACTTTTGACTCGGAGAAGCTACAATGTTCGTTTAAGTTTTAATCGTCAGTTGTCGTCAAAATCTATCGATTGTATATAAAACATTAGTTTAAAGTAGTGACAGTGAATATAATGTGTTAGAATAAAAAAATATTATTAAAAATACAGTTTTGCATTGTAGTTTCGAATCTATCCTCTACATCCAAAATTATACTACTGGATAGCTAGAGGATCAAAGAATTCATTACGATAAGCGATAACAGTGACGCATCGCGCGCGGTATATAACCCGTTACATAAACGTATTCCCCTACAACACACGGCCGTGTCCATGACACAGCCACACCCCATTTATTTTTTATTTTTAATAGTACTACAATTTTGCAATGATAAGTTATTTAGTATCTCAAATAGTTGCGGAGATACGGAATCTTCCGCTTCTGTAAAGTACCTTAAAAGTCATTTTCATGGGAAAATGAAAATAGCCGGTTTATTTATAATCTTAATCAATGCCTAAATACGAATTTTAATCAAAATCGTTAGAGCTGATTTGAAGAAATTGATTTTTTTTCGTTTCGCCCTTTAGTAAACTACTCTTAATTCTAGGGTTAAACAGACACACATACAGATGGCATTGCAAAAAACACTTTTTAGGGTTCAGGGGGTCATTAGACGTTAACATCCATCAACATTTAGGGCTAGATTTTTTTACGGTCGCAATACTTTAGTATTTGAAAAGTTTATATATATATTTGCGTATATTTGAATGTTATTGGTTTTATAAAAATATGTCTCAAATAAAAGATTTGTACTATAAAAAAATATACACATTTAGAATGATAAGTAATTTCATATCTCAAATAGTTTTGGAACTATGATTAAAAAAATGAAAATTTACGCATCAGACCGGAGCTCTTAAAGTCATTTTGACGAAATATTGAAGGTAGCCAATTTGTTTGAAATATTTATAAATGTTTTGAAATGAAATGTAATCAAAATTGTCAGAGCCGATTTTGAGAAAATCGACTTTTTCTCTTTTTGCCTTTACTAAACGACCCTTAATTTTAGGGTTGGATATCGAATTCCAATAACCGCTCGAGGCAACCCTATGAAAACTAGATACTAAAATTTAGCCTGATCGGTAAAATAGTTTAGGCTCTAGTCGGAGGTACAGACAGACGGAAATTCAAAAACCACTTTTTCGGATTCGGGGGGCCATGAAACGTCGAGATTCATCAACATTTCGAGTTTGATTTTTTTGACGATCACAATACTTTCTCTACCTGTAAGATAGCGAGAAAGTAAAAAGGGACAAACCTAAAGGATCCATGTCAGGGGTTATGTGGACTTAATGTCAAACTGATTTAATCTGATTTGCCAATGACGGGGGTTTCGGGATTTGAATCCCGGTTGCGTGTAATGATGGTGTGTTTTTTCCTCCTAAATAGATTATTTCCCCCTACAAGTAAAAATTGGACACATTTCCTCTAAATTATACTTACCACCGCATAAGGGTAAATATGCGGATAGCTCGGACGGGTAATATAACATCAATCGGTATAATACAATGCGAGTCAATAAGGCCATTTAAAATACCAAAAGTAAATATAGTCATTTAAAGTGTGCTTTAGAAACTGATTCTCAAAATAAATAGCAAGTCCATATAGATTGGTCCTTGGAGCAGTCCTTTTCCTTATCTACACCGATGACCTTTCCAAGAGTATCCTATCTCCTTCTTCTTGCTACGCCGCCGACACGGAATGCCAACTTCACAGTACCACAAGGTGACCTTGTTTTACTGGAAGATTGATCAGAGTATTACTTTTTTTTAATCCTTAGGGGATGTTAAATGCTAGAATCTGACACTTAAAAATATATATATTTGATAAACGATCAGGTTTACTCTATCTGCGCCTTGAACATTTAGTAGAAAATATACCGGTATCAAATATATTTTAGAAAGGCCAAAATTGACCACTTTTATAATATTTAGCTTTCAGTTGAATAAATTGACACCAGATTTCAAAAATTAGAGCTGACGAACATAATTATCTTATTTGCGTATACATGCATTGTTTAAAAGTAGACTGCATCCTAATAGTCTCTAAAAATATGAAACAATTTTTTTCTTAGAAGTTTTGGGGACAGCCATTTTAAAATAACTTGAAGAAGCTGACCAAGGTGGCTTCCATTTAAATTATACATAATACTACAAACATTACTCTTTTCTGGTGACCTGGTGGTCTAGGGGTAAGGTGTCAGACTTCGGTGCTGGGGGGTCCGGGGCTCAATCCTCGGTCCTGGCACATATTTATTTGATTGCCAAACCCTTCCTTCACCTCTGACAAGACGTGTATTAATCACAACTTGTGAATTCCGCGTTAAACTGTAGGCTCATCTCACAATCACCCTACCATAACACATTAGCGTAAGTGCGTATAACCCGAACGGGTGTAAGACGTGGTGCTAATAATAATTGTGTTTTTTTATATTCGTGTTAATGGACGGTGTCGATAAATTAGGTTTAGTGTAAGAATTGACTGCTTTGTAACTTTAGTGCCATGGTCGAAAAATACTCGTTGCTGACCATGATGATGTGATTATATATTTAAACTTTTTGTTTTTAGAAACTTTTTATTAAATCTATATGGATTTCAAAATTGAATTAATGTAAGCTCTATTTAACAAATTAGGAATGTAACCGAGGACAGAATCAGTTTGGGACATGTGTCCCTATAATGTTTGTAGGGATCCTTGCTTCATCGCATCGACAAATATACACTACCACGCATTTTTGATAGAAACGGATTAATATTATTAGAATGCTTCCTTCCTCATCCCTACCCAATTAGAGTAATTATCATATATGCGTACAACCTTAACAGGTATAATAGGATGAAATTATAAAAAAAGGGGGAAAAAAACCTTTTTGGACTCTTAGTAATCCCCGTTACAGCAGTGCTACTATCTAGCAACAATCTTGGAAACTGTGCTTAACACCATCTATTAGCCGCTATGAAAATTATTAATGGTGTTCAAACTGAAACACAGGTCATTTTTAACGGGATTTAATTTATTTATCTTAGTATTTGTTTTCCCTTTTTATTACACAAAGAAAATGTGTAGCAATAGTGATCATCGTATAAATTAAGCTGTCGGGAAAAAAAACGAAGGCCATGTGATCTAGCGGAGAGATAAATAGTTGCAAGTCATACAACCCACCAAGAGAGCGTGATGACTCTTCGTTTCCATTCGATGGGCCTAAGGACGTAAGAGTGAGTGCATTGGAGTCCTTGGTCACAATTAGGACGGGGAAACGTTTTTTGCGCGTCCTTAGAGATGTGATCGACAAATATACAAGGCAAGCGCGTATAAAATATACGTTGATTTTCTTACGAATGGACATTAGAACACCTTTTAGAAATACAGACATTTTTTAAACATTGATAACATTTTACTACATTATTAATGTTAGTTTATATTTGTCTATAATATCTGTAAAGAGTAGCAACGTAAGATCACATGAATTGACGTATGAACACGCGATAGTAGATATAGTTACTTTTTAAGATATGTCCAATCAACATAAAATTATAATGTATTATCCGTTTAAAGGTTATGCACGATCTGTGATTTCCACTTAACTTATTTGTGTTATCGTCAGAGAAACCAGACCACTACGTATTTGCGTACAAACCAAATGGGTAGCAAGAACTGGTGCTTAATAATAATAATAATAATAATAATAATAATAATAATAATAATAATAATAATAATAATAATAATAATAATAATAACAGAAAATTGAAATATAGATAGGAATACAAGGCGAGGACGCATACGTAAATAAGGGTAGGAGTGTGGTATCGAAAGAAAAGTATCGTTAAAAGTAAGTATCGGTATCGATTTTTACTTTCTCGCTATCTTACAAGTAGAGAAAGTATTGTGATCGACAAAAAAATCAAACTCAAAATTTGGATGAATTTCAAAAAGATTAAAACCACCATTTTGAAAATGGCACAACTTGATCTACAAGAATATGTAATAAAAAATAGAGAGTTTCATTTAAAAAAATTAAAGTGATTTTAACGTCCCTTAGCAACGCCACCCAAGGTCATACAAGCCTTACCACCTTACTTCCCCCTAAGAACCAAACCACTTTTGTTTAAAACATTTTTTTCTGCACTGTGTTGTTTTCAAGATATTTTGGTGGAAACTTTTCAAATGAACACCCGGTAGGCCTATATATTTTAAATTTTCGAACACTAAAGGTAAAGTATTGCGACCGTAAAGGAATCTAATTCAAAATGTTGATGGGTGTCGTCGAACCCCCGAACCCTAAAAAGTGGTTTTTGCCATGTCGTCTGTCTATGTGTCTGTTTAATCTTAAAATTAAGAGTAGTTTAATAAAAGGCTAAAAGAGAAAAAATCTAGTTTCTCAAAATTCGGCTTTAACGATTTTGATTAATATTCGTATTTAGGCATTGATTAATATTATAGATAAACTGGCTATTTTCATTTTCCCATTAAAATGACTTTTAGATACTTTACAAAAGCGGAAATTTCCGTATCTCCGCAACTATCTGAGATATTAAGTAACTTATCATTACACAATTGTAATACTATTAAAAATAAAAAACTTTTATATGAAATATATTTTTATAAAACCAATAGTTTCTGAGATATGGGCATAAATACGTATACCATTTTTTGAGCTTTAGTTGTAAAGAAATACTACTTAAGTTTTAACGCAATAAATTTCCAATTCCATAGAGTAAGAAGCAAGTAAGACTTTCAAAAAGTGTATTTTCTCTTTCTTTCAACCTCTTAGGGGAAATGTTTGTACATCAATGACCTATCTCTATCATTTTATATTCAATAGTCAATTTTTACCTATTTTGTTGGTCAAGATTTATAAATGAGGAATTAAATAGCAATGCAAACCATAAGATGTGGAACCCCTAATAAAATGTCGAAAATTTTAAACCAGAAGTCGACATTTTAATACGAAGTGTTGACCCTTGGTGACCCAATATCACTATTTTTACTTTCTCGATACCTTAAAGGTAGAGCAAGTATTGTGAGCGTCAACAAACTCGAACTCGAGATTTTGATGAATGTCGATGTTCAATTATCGTCCGAATCCGAAAAAGTTGTTTTCGCAATGCCGTCTGTCTGTCCATCTCTCTGTCAGCCTGTACCTCGAGCTAGTGCCTAAACTATTTTACCAATTGAGCTAGAATTTGGTATCTAGGGCTTTCATGGGGCTACCCCAAGGAATTTTTGGGATTGGATATCCAATCCTAAAATTAAGGGTAGTTTCCTTAGGGCGGAAAGAGAAAAAAACGATTTTATCAAAATCGGCTTTCACGATTTTGATTAAATTTCATTTCTAAACTTTGATAAATATTACAAACCAAATGGCTACTCTCAATTTTTCTTCAACATGACTTTAAGGGTTCCGGTCTGATGCGTAAATTCTAATTTTTTATTTTATCTCCGCAATTATTTGAGATATGAAATTACTTATCGTTGCATACATGGAGATCTATTTATAGTAAACATATTTTACTTGAAATTTATTTTTTATAAAACCAATAGTTTTCAAGCTATACGCAAATATACATACATACATATATATGTGTGTATATTTGCGTATAGCTTGAAAACTATTAGTTTTATAAACATATATTTCAATTAAAATATGTTTACTATAAATATATCTCCATGTATGCAACGATAAGTAATTTCATATATCAAATACCGTCAAGGTGACCTAGTGGTCTAGGAGTAAGGTGTCAGACTTCTGTGCTGGAGTACGAGGTTCAATCCTCGGTCCCAGCACAGATTTATCTGATTGCCAAACCCTTCCTTCACCTCTGACAAGACGTGTATTAATCTCCAAGGTGAGAAATAGATAATATATATATTTGTGGCTAAATACGTTCTTATGTTGAATCATATAATATTAATAATTTTATTATTATTATTAGGTGTTCTGTCTTATGACAGGTCCATTCCTTTTGTCGGTGAACTTAGAACACCAATGCAGCCTGTCCTCTGTCTCCTCTTTCAGCTCCCAGGATTTTCTTATTTCCTTCATCCAATATTTGAATCCTCCTTCATACTACGCTCCTCTGTCCTTCATTATATATATTATAAATATGTTAGATCAAGGTTAGAGATTGTAAGTTGCAGTAGTGATAACATTATTACTATTATATTGTCATATGGATTCCATCCATTCATGTAACGTTAAGGAACGTTGCCTATCTGTGACGTCACGGCTGTTTGGGATAGGATTTCCTACGTTAATGAACTTCCGTTATACTCAGCGAGTTTTAAGGATATAACGTTGAGACGAAAATAATAAATTATTAAATAAATAGTACTACAGTGTAGCAAAATTATTATTTTATCTTTAAGTAGTTTTTTGTAATAATTTAAAAAAAATCAAGGTAGTATATGTCTACATAGAATACGAAACAAGGAAAAGGTAAAATTAAAAACAAGTCAAAGTTTTCAACTTGCAAATATTAAAGTGAGTTTGTAAACTCTTCAGAGGAAGAGGAAAAGGTTTATCATCACATAGACATGAGCCCTTTCAGTGTGAACTGATTAGTTTCTTCCCTCTCCTTTTATTTTGTAAATTTACGTCCAAATGCAATAGTCTTATACTGCTTAGCTGCGTCAAGTTAAGATGCAACTCGCTTCGCAAAATAGCTTTGAAATCTCCAAGTAGGCAACGTCGTTAATATTTAATAAATTTGTAATTTTAATTATGGTAATTATTTTAATGTACTCGAAGCTACAGGACGAGGGAGATTGAACGTAAACAATTTAGCTAAGTTTTATTAAAGAACTAGTAAACATTATCGACGTTGTCGGTGATAAATACATATTTATATTTTTTTCCATCGGTAAACCTTGACTTTCACTTTTTTTTTACAAACGCATTCAATTTGTTACTAATAGGAGTGTTACTTGAGGCAAGCATATTTGTAGGTAATTATGTTATCGCTAGTCACGTAAATGTAAATTTAACATTACTGTTTGAAACATGAATTATTACTTTAATATATTTTCTATGCTACCTACAGTAAAATGCATATTGCCTTGGGGCAAAATAAGCATTTATGCATGGAAATTTATAAATATTATTATCATCTTTTGGGGAATTTTTGAGAAAAATATTTTTTGGTTTCAATTCTGTTTCAACTTTAGTCAAAATATTTATATATATTTTTTTAACAAACCTTATTTTTGTGTTTGTTGTTTTAGATAAAGCTCTGGTAGAAAACCTTCCCCTTGTTTGTATCTAAAATCACACCAATTGTTATTATAATCAGTTTAAAACTATAGACATGTATGGCCAAACAAAGAGATAAACAAATAAACAAACAGATTTTCTTATAATGTATATATTGACTGATTACAATCAACAAGAACTTCAGACCAAGCAAACTTTACCTCTATTTATATTATTGTTTTTACAATTATTAATATAAACTTATCAAAAAATGGTCAATAGCTGTACATTGTACAACATACGATTATTATACGGGTGGTTCATCACATTATTATAATATTTTGTTTCATGATAACACTCAGAATAGTTTTTATGTTGACACTAAATACTTGATTTAACTCTTAACATTATATGAAGTATAATGGATTAACTATCAAAGCTATTAAAGTTGATAATTGCGGTTATAGCCGCATCTAAATATCATATTCCTTAAATTAAAAAAGACACCTGAACACGGGAATCGAGCCCGGGATCTTTGGCTTAGTACATCAATGCTCTTACAAAAAATCGTCCCAAGCTCAGGGTAATTCTTCACTCAAAATTTAAGGCAGAGTCTGTGATGAACGTGCGGAAATCTTCAACTACAAATGAGTGCTCAATTAATACCACGAGCTCTCAGATAACGCAGCCACCTTTGTACTCGGTAGTTGGTTTTATGATGCCAATAGTACAATGACAGTATGAGTGAAGAATGACCCTGGGCATGCTACGACTTCTAGATAGCTCAGTGGTAAAAGTATTGGCATAGTAAATTGCAGATCCCGGGTACGCTTCCCACTTCCGGATGTCATTTTTTCAATTTAAAGAATATTATTAAGTATATTTACTCATTTTTAAGGCAAAGCATAAAATTATTATCTGCAAATCTGTATACTATTATTTGATGTAGAGTCCCGCCTCAGTGGTGTAGTTAGCTAACGCGCTAGTCATGTTGACCCAGACTGCCGAGGACGGTGAGGTCGAGGCTCAAATCTCAGTTGGGTGAACTGGGGGTGGTTTTTCCTAAATCGTTTTCCACTCTCCCTCCACGAAAATTCGGGTTCACTTTCTCTAAATTCAACCTTCCCAAACCCTAAAATCTTTAGCCTGATTAGTACTTAAAGCGTATCACCCTAACGGGTAGTAAGATGCGGTGATAAATACGTCGTTGTAGAGCTTTACTGAACGAACTTTTTTTTTTCAGGAAATTTTCATTTCACATCGTATTAGTACCTCTCTGCCTATAGGCATAAATCAATTAGGCTAACTGAATAGGCATGAGGTAGGTAAAATTTCAGATAAAGTAGTGGTAAAATAAAGTTTTCGTAATATATATTTTAGACTCTAGTCCCTTGCATAAGATATAATCTATACACTGACTTTGATAAGAAGGGTCTTCCGTAATGCCTTTTTACCTACCAGATTCCTACTACAGTAGGATTTGACAAGAAAAAAGGCCTTTCAGAAGGTCCTTCTTATTAAAATCAGTGTAAACATTTTGTTACTGTATAATGTTTATTTTGGTAACTGAGTGGTCTATGATGTTAAACTCGCATTGAACTTGGTTTCAATTGAGTGAGAAGTAAAGGTTTGATTCATGAATGGGTTCACTAGCGGTGGTAGCTCTACCTCTCTCAACACCAAATTGGATGAATTTCCTTTAGATTTCCATTGGATTAAATCGTTAAAAGTTCTTGTGTTGAACATAATAGTTAAAAATATTCTTCTATTACTGCTTTTTTAGATTTAAATCTAAAGGTGCCTTATTAATTTCCACAATATTTCATTGTTATCACACACATCACACCCCGACTCCAGTTTTATGTGAAATAATAATTGTATCATGGGATTCATGTTAAGGGGTGGTTACCATTATTTATATTCAATTGCAAAATGTCATCATGACAGTTGGACTGTCACGGCTATTGGCGCTAGCTAAACATGACAATGTATACGGAGCTGAATTGGCTACTACTACGAAAGTTAAATAAAGGATAGAAGTCAGACCGGAAGTGACCAAGGATCACTAGATTCTTACTATTGTTTACTTATAAAATGTAAACTATTCACTTTGACCAATGTCCCCACTGTGCAGATATTTTTAGTTGTCAAATAGCATTTTGAAAGTTGGACCCGTTTAGGTGGCCGCATGGTCTAAGACAGTACTTTTCAACTGATGTGCCATGAAGTGTCCGCGGGTGTGCCGTGAAAGTTTGGGAGTGGACCAAAAAGAAGCAATAACAAAATGTATGAATAAAATCAAATCCTTTTTAAGTTCCCGTTCAACATTTTTTTTTTTTTTTTTTTTTTTTGAAATCGTACAATTATTAGAGCTTCAACTATTAAACTTAAAAAAAAATATTAATATTATTTTTTATAATAATACAATTTTTCTCTAAGAAACTGATAGTGTGCCTCGAAATTTTAAGCACCTTGTTCAGTGTGCCATGAGTTGAAAAAGGTTGAAAATCATTGATCTGAGGCGTTACTCTCGCAATCTTCCGATGACTGGGAGATCAGAGCTCAAATCCAGGTCAAGGTGCCAAAGATGCTTCACCCAAACGGGTTCTCACTCTCCCTCCAAGCAAATGCGAGTGAGTATACTTCCTCTGAATTAAACCTTACTCATCCCTAACACACTATCGTAATTATTACATATACGTATAACCCGAACGTGTAGTAAGACGCTGTGTTATTTATAAAATATTTGTAAAAATAAATATACATTATGTACGAGTACTATTTACTAGCGGTATTTAACGTGACCTTAAAAACAGATTAATTTTTTTAGCACCACATCTTATTAACCGTTCAGGCTATACGCTTATATACTAATTACGCTAAGAGTTTTAGGAATGAGGACGGTTACATTAATAGTAAGTGTGCCCACATTTGCATGGAGAGAGAGTGGAACGCAATTTTGGAAAAAAACACCCTTAGTACACCCGACCGAGATTTTAAACTCAATCTCCATGTCATCGGCATTCTAAACTACTGCGAGAGTAGCGCCATAAACCACGCGGCCACCGAAAAGGGTACCAATTAATTATATCATAATATGTCTTGCAAACTTATACATCCCTAGAAGAGATACAACAGAAAGTACCTCAACCAATATTTCATTACCAAAGTAATGCCGAGAGTAGAGTTCGTGTCCCTTAAATAAGTAGTAAGACATACTATTGAGGAATCAGTGTCAGACTACGTACTCGTCGTACTAATAAAAGTGATAACCATTATTAAGCAAAAATATAAAAGGTTTTAGCGAGATCAAAACCGATTCCAAAGTATTTGTTTTACCTAGACATTTACCTCGCACCGTTGGGCACACGGCCTAGATGCCAAGCTCATTTAATCTGTTTTTTCGGTGACGGACGGTCAGATTTTGAATCCCGGCTGGCCGTACTGAGGGTGGTTTTACTGAATGGTTTCCCACTCTCCTTCTATGTGATATCTTGTACATTTCTTATACATTTTACCTTACGCAACCCTAACACACCAGCGTCATGATTAATAGAGTATTCGTTTAACCCAACTAGATGCTGAGACGTGAGGGAGAACACAAATAGGGCCACACAACGGATTTTGATCCTTATAACGTAGCTATTGAAACACCTTATAGGTTTCGTTATTGTTTGACACCTCATAAGTCAGAAGTACGTCCACTTACTGAGCTGATTTCCGGATTTACCGAAATATTTATCATTAGTGAAATTGACATTTTCCTTTTCATAGTGATGAATTAACAGCAAGACAGGGTGTGGTCTTTGTACTAGATTTAAATTAGTTTGTGTCTTGTTTGATCGCTCTGTGGTCTAGTGGTCAAAGTTCCTGAATACAAATCCAGAGGTCCCAGGTTCGATCTCTGGCGCTTTCAAAATGTATATGTGAAGCTGTAGGTCTGGAACGGTGTCAAACTCAGCCTTGAAAGGACAAATGAGGAGCTACTTGAATAAAGAAGTAGAGGCTCCGGTGTAGAGAACTGAGATTAACGGTCAAAGATCTCGCTGTGCTGACCATATAAAACCCTCTATCTGCAAATGTTGGCACTATCATTGCTAACGGCGGCGGTCACTTGGTCGGTATAGCTCGCTTGCTTGCTCACCTCATGGAGTGCTGATATAATCATTAGGTTCAGAAAGTGTACGTTGAACACCTATAAAAAATATAAACATTTTATTACTAAATAAAAGTGCTGGAGTCTCAATTCCTCCTAACCTAATTTTGTTTCGCAATAAAGTATAAAATAATATTGTGACAAATGTACAGTTTCACATCAATACTTATCTTTTCATTTTTTTTCCTGCTAAATTTTTCATTTAATTTATATGCGATATTTAACGTGCACTTTCTGAACCGATTGATTATATCAGCACACGACTAAGAAACAAAAGTAAATCTATGACTGACACAACATCCAGTCCCCGGACATTAATTCATCACTATGAAAGGGAAAACTCACATTTTACCATTGATGCATTTTTCAGCCATGCCGAAAATTGAACCCGGCACCCTTATATAAGTAGACAGACACGCTACCGACTGAGCTAATGATTATTGGAAATATATATTTATTCACGTAGTTTGATCGCAAAAGTTACCACTTCCCATTTGTTCAAACAAAGTGGGTTAAAACCAGAATAAACTAGTTTTGGAACAGAGTCAGAGTCAATAGTTAAAGTACATATTAAGGAAACAATTTGAAAAATTAATAATTTATGATAGCAAAACATGAGATAAATACCTTTCTTGTGATTGGAATAATCAGATGTGAATGCAATGTCATCGCTGATTCAGTGTTTAGTGAGCTTGTCTCCTTAGACCATGTGGCCACTTATGTGGGTATATTACGATTTTGTTAACTATTCGTATCGTATCGGTGATCACCCAGTCTAAGGTGTCAATCTCACACTAGACTGTATTTACGGGGATAAGTAGATTGAGGTTAGAATCTCAGCCCGATGTATTTAATGTGGTTTTCCACGTGTGATTTTTAACTGTGGTTTTACCAGCCTATTTTCTGTATAATTCAGCTGTGTTTCCTCTTAAACAACCTTTATAACCCATAGATTTGACTTCACTAAACCATCAATAATCGTTCTGTAAAATTTAATAAATTAAACACTTAGTAGAATTCAAAAAATATATGATTGGAATCTATTTTATTTTATCTTACAGTAAAACTTTTTAAACTCGAAATCCAAAGGATATCTACAAAAAAAATATCTAAATATTCAATATTCGAATTAACAATTTTTATGAGTATCTACAGAGCTGGTTCACAATAAATTAATAATCTTCTATTATACTACATATAAACACACATTTTATATAATGCTATATAATACACCCATACACTATATATGTATACAGAAAAACAAGAAAAATGTAAATATTAAATATAAAAACTTGGAGAAATTAACATACAAAAATTGCAGACTTAAATCATTGAAGGTGCGCATCATGAAAGTTTACAGCTTCTATGTTAGGTGTCACCTGACTACATTGTCACAAAGAGGTGATGAAAGATGAGCCAACATATCCTCTATAATATTATGAAACTTTATTTGACAATCTTGGCATATGGGAGTTAAATAAATATCGTTAAGTTAGGTTTCAAATGAATACAAAACTGAAAATTAACGATGAATAGGCTTAGAACTATCCAATTATTTCCTTCTAAATCTCGAATTAAAAGTAATTCTTTACCATTGATATAGATATAAATTTCATGGGGAATCAAGCTGGGTTCTAACTACCAAGTTTTTTGAGCTGAGCAATGTCAAATTAGCCAGCTACTACTGTATATTATATAAGTAGGTAGCTTATAGGCTTTGAAGGGTATGTTCAATATTTTGCACAGATGCTTGTTAAATTCCACACTACATGTTTAAAAATCTTGAAAAGCCAAGAAGCAGAGATTAGTAAAGTATTTTGGTGATGAGTTTTGTTTCTAGTGTTTTATAGGTTTTAATAGAAAAATATTTAGGATTTTTGTTTTTTTAACATTACTTACACAAACAACATTATTGTTGAAGAACGAGACCAGCTTTTATATAAACATGACTTCCATATTCATACTCATGTACTTGGAATAGTTAACTTAGTAGGTAGTTGTGTGCCCCATTATAATTTCAATAAGGGCAATCTAAATTTAACTCTAACGTCTAGTTTATAATTTAGTATTAGCCTCATATAACATATTCTATGACTTTAATATTACTATGAATATTTCCATGCTAAAATAGCATGTTAAACTAAAAGTAAAGGAAAAATGAAGATTGTTCAAATATTTCAATTTAAATTAATTTATTGTAAATATTGACTAATCTTATCAAATTGTCGTCCCGGACTAATCGTTGCAAGAATAGTAGGAAACATGCAGTGACGTATCCTGGACTATCTCAAAATCCCCCTCTGTTGCTACTATTTAAAAAAAATTGCGATATTTAATGTGTTTGATCTGTTAAGTAATCGAAACAATATTTGAGGTTAACATCATATAAAATATATTTATGAGGATTCTAACCTTTGAACACTTTATTTGTGTATGAAAACCGAGTCTTTTACAACAGTGAGTTAATGATATAAACCATTTTAATGAATTCAATTATACGTATAAATTACACACATCAACACAACTAAAACCCCTCACACATAGCCTTTGCTTTTTCGGGTGGAGAGGCTGCAAGCTACATATTGACAACTTATCCGTTCACTCTCCCTCCACGCAAATTCGGGCTCACTTCCTCTAAGTTCAACCTTCCCAATTCCTAACCCATTAGTGGCACTTAACCCGAATGGGCAGTAAGACGCGGTGCTAAAAAAAACTGTTGTTAAATAACCGCGATGGTAGTTTTGGCATGGAAAGTTCTCTAGAGGCTCTAGACTCTAGAGGCTTGTAATACCAAATATTCACTCCATTATGTGCCTCTTCTTTGTATTTTCATAAGAAGCGAGGAAGAAATGAACTAGTAAGGGTGTTATTTTACCGGTATTGATATAACTATATCTAAAGTGACAGCTGCAGATCACATGACATGTATGAACTTTAATATTTATATACAAGTAATTTTATAGAATATGATTTTATATAAAGCTTATTAATAATCTAAAAATTTAATTTTAAATATATTAAACTTATATAATGTATTATAAAGTATATATATTTAAATTATTTATAATAATATAAATACTTATATGATATTATAAATTATAATAATCATCTATATTATAATAAATATATTACTAGGCATTAATCCTTTAATTTCTCAAATCAACATATTGATTGTATAATTATTACTGTATATTAATTAAACTCTTAAACTCTTGAACTTAGTAACTTTTGTAACTGTCAGTTATTAAAATCTTTACCACACCTACTATTTTACGTAAGTCTAACAATTAAATACTGACTCATTATTCTCACGTTCTTTCGCTTAAAAATATCCTCTCATAAGTTTTGAGCTCATTGAGAGATTTTGTCCAAACTTGGCAAACATATAAGCCCACAAAAACTACTTTGACATGTATTTTAATCCCACATAATTATTTTTGAACCATCAGTATTCAAATTGGGAACTAAATGTACCCCTCGTTTACCCTGAGAGGTAACAAACTTACCTTGAATTGTTCCACCATGGTATAGCTTATGAGATAGAATCATAGGTAAGACTGCTACTTATGAGGGTAAACAATTTCTACCTACACAATGCACTTGTGAATTGTTTACTTTAAAAAAACAATGTAAGTAGTTTTGTTAAAACGCCTCGGTGGCGTAGTTAGCTAACGCGCTGGTTTAGTGTGGAGCTAGACTGCCGAATATGGGGATATCGAGGTTCGAATCTCGGTCTGGTAAACTGGGGTGGTTTTTCCTAAATGATTTTCCACTCTTCCTCCATATAAATGTGGGCTCACTTCCTCAAATTCAACCTTCTCAATTTCTAACCCATTTGCGTAATTAGTACTTAAGCGTTTAACCCGAATGGGTAGTAAGACGGGGTGCTATAATTTAAAATATTTGTTAAAACAGTGCGTGAGGTTTTGTCTGCAGTTGGACTTGCGGTCGATATTATTTTGATCGAGGGTGGCTTTTAGCCCCAACCTTATTTCTACATGAAGTAAGCTAGGCTTTGTAGACGATTCTATAAATAGAAAAATTGCACTTTGACACGCGAACCAAACCCGGGACCTTTGACTTAGTACGCCAATGCTCTTACCACTGAGCTATCCAGGAGCCAATTTCAATTTAAGGAATATGATATTTATATCACCGTAGCTAACAAATATAATAGCTTGGCTATTTAATCCATTTATAGACTATGTTAGGTTATAATTAGTGTGTACTGCAATTTAAATCAGAGGGCTTGAATTAAAATAAAATAATCTGAAATATATAAAGTGATCTCATAATTAGAAGAAAAATACAAATCGGTGGAGTTTGTTAAAAACAAAATCACAAGACAAGCTTAATGATATATTTTTTGCTATTTCTTACTATGTTGGATATTCTTTGCCGGGATAAAAGTATGTCATCAAGAGTGATACAGGGATATAGAGACTACCAACAAGGTGTTGACCAAATAATTTAAGGTAAAGGTTTTCCCTTTAAAATGTTCGGTCTAGTTAGGAAACACTTCATAAGAACATTATTTTGGTTGTTTAGCACTATTATTTAACCAACATATTGGACAAAACTTTTATTCAAAATACTTTATTTACGTTTAAATACAATGTAATGTCACCTAAATTGAGTCACATCTAGTTTGAAAAGCGAAACCATTCAAGCTAAATTTTTTACACATATGCTAAAAAGTTTAGTATTTTACCTTTCAATATCCTGGAGCGAATATTCTCAACTCAATTAATATTAAAAATATGAACTGTTAATTTGGTTGCTTGAGGATTCTTAGTTTCGTTGGAACCCTGAAATTAATTCAAAATCTTTAAGAAATGGGAAAAATATACCTATATAATGCTCGAACGCATCAGGCAGGTATGTTTAATATTATAAAAAGGTTGAATACTATGCAGATATAAAATTTCCTTAAGGAAATCCTCGTGTGTAATATTTTGGTTGACATGCATTTGTTTTTTGGCCCAAAAAAACATATAGTTTATTTTAGCACCACGTCTTACTACCCATTCGGGTTACGCGTTTATGTACTAATTACTTTAATGGGTTAGGGATTATGAAAGTTGAATTTAGAAGAAGTGTACCCGCAATTGCACGATGAAAAATAAAAGGTACGATATAATCGCACAAACTTCCTCATATTGTATATTTCGAAAATAGGTTTTCAGAACTACCTTTAATTTAGCATTCCTCTTAAAAACAAGCATAACATTATTTATATATATACATATATACATGCACCCAAATTTAAACAACATTTTAAAATATTTTTTAACGAATTTAAAAATTTCAAAAATAAGTTTATTATGAAATATATTTCGATACACCCATTTTAAACTCGATCTTAAGGTCAATTTCAAAAGTTCATATTTTTTGTTAAAAACAAATATATTTCTCGCAATAGACTAGATTGCCGATAATGGGGATATCGGGGCTCAAATCTCAGATGGATGTACTCATAGTGATTTTCCACATTCCCTCTAAATTTAACATTTCTCATCCACAACACACTGGCGTTATTAATTCATAAGTGAATAACCCTAAGAGGTGGTAAGAAGTGGTGCTAAAATAAATAAATTTAAAAACAAGTATTTATAGACACTAAATGTAGTTTGAGGTTGTTTCTAAAATCCTCACTCTGTTTGAAGTAGTTTTATGCTATTTATTTATTTGAAATATTTAATGTGCATTTTCTGAATCGACTGACTCACACGATAATTTCTATAAGCAAGAGCCTACGAATTTTTGTGGGAAAGGTATTCACACTTACCTTCCAGGGTTCTTTTACATGTCACAATCGACATAAGACCGATGGATTTACTTCCCGAAGGAAGCTACTGATTTTTTCGCTCAAGAAAAATCCATTGGCCTCAACTGGGTTTGAACTCTCTAACATCGGATCCTTAGGCGAGTACTTTATCAACCCCAAGACCACCGAGGTCGTCTTTTAAATTACTAATGTGAGATTGGATGTATTGTTATATAGGTAGATTCAATTATTCAGTAGGCAAATAATCGTGTAATGTAGGTTAGGAAAATTTCCCCCGAGTCATACTTTCCTCTAAACTATAATCATTAAATACTTCCCTTTCCGGTGAAAGAGAGAGAGTTTTTTTACCTGAAGATATTGATCCAGTGTCTGTAAAAAAACTCTTTCACTGCTGTACGATCTAACCATGTATAAATGATGCTTTACTATGTCCTTTATTATTTTTAATAGCGAGATGTTGTATTCAAAAGTGTTTATTCAAAGAGAATATTAAAAACATTAACTACCTATATATTATAGTCGATGTTTAGCGTTCACCCTCCTTGACCTTTAAGTTAAATGGTTCAAGAATCTGATAGCCAGTGATTCTATTGTCACAATCAATTATATAACACCATAAAATCATTAAAAAAATATAAAAGATATATTAATTAAAACAATTACATTTATTTCACAAACCTATCAGGCCTAAGCTACATTAAATACGAACATTTTTAATTTACAGTCGTAGTTAAGGTCAAGTGGAGGTCAACACACGCTTTGTTTGTGTTTCAACTTTTCTAGCTTTTAGTAAATATTTCAGACATAAATATACATTTTAAAATTATTTAATTGTATTTAACTCTAGATACACAGATTACTAAAATCTACATATGTCACGGTTATAAAGAGATTTACTCTTATCTTAAATCGTAAAACTAATATATGAGTGGGTCGGGGCAAGAACGTGATAACTTTAATAGATTTAGATGTTATATATTCCCTATTTAAACTTATATGAATACCTTAAATCTATCTGTAAAAAATAAATAAAATATTCATCAATGATAGCTATCCTCAATATATTGACTGACTATAAAAACAGCTTGTACAGTAGTTACCAGCGATCACTACCAGCACATTTTTAATAAAATGAGGGCTATCATATTTTTTACCCAACACCTTCATATATAAAATATGTATTATTATATGTATACTTCCGGCAGGAATAAAATTTGAGAAAATATAAACATTTTTCCAGTCAACATTGATAGTATTTTATTATATTAAAGGTAATGATATCGTCTACCAAAATTGACAGCTTCAGTTCACATGACTTGACGTATACATATATGAAAAATATTACCGTACTAATTTTTTACTGTCGAAAAAGTATCTACCTATGTCAGGCTGTAGAAATGTCGTAAGGGTTAAAAATATATTCATATAAATGTTATTGTTAGTATACGTAAACATATAAATACCATCCCGCCACTGGATCAATATTTTATTGGGTTCTATTGTAAGTGTGTTTATGATAAAACAATAGGCTTATTACTTAAGGACGGCGCATGCCCAACCACTGTCCTTGAACCCAACGCTACGAACACTTATCCGTGACTCTAACCAAGAGCGGATCCAGGATTTTTGTGAGCTGAATTGGGATGCGGACAGGATTTTCATGGGGGGGAGGGGGCTGCTCTCACAGAGAAATCCTTCAAAATTTGAGATTAA
This sequence comes from Timema bartmani, assembly GCA_902151455.1. Classification (NCBI taxonomy): domain Eukaryota; kingdom Metazoa; phylum Arthropoda; class Insecta; order Phasmatodea; family Timematidae; genus Timema; species Timema bartmani. The sequence goes on along the minus strand of CABFWB010001713.1, from coordinate 83,945 downwards.
ATTGAAAATAATTTAGAAATTAATTAGAAATTATAAAAAAACACATACAAGTTCATTATTAGTTCATTTATTTTTATTCTTTGTTAATTATATTATATGTTAAAAAAATAATAGATAAAATATTGACAATGACGCGCGAAGCAACTTGTTAGTGAGAGATTACGTGACTGTATAGCTAGCAGTGACCCGCCTCGGTGGCGTTAGTTGGCTAACGCGCCAGTCGTGTTGAGTCAGACCACCGAGGACGGGGAGATCGAGGTTCGAATCTCGGTCGGGTGAACTTGGGGTGGTTTTTCCTAAAGGGTTTTCCACTCTCCTTCCACGCAAATGCGGCTTCACTTCATTTAAATTCAACTTTTCCAATTCCTAATTCAGTAGTGTAATTAATATTTAAGCGTATAATCCGAACGGGTAGTAAGACGCGGTGCTAAAATAAAAAAAAAATTATAGCTAGCAGTGAGTATAACATAGATTTAATTGATTTAGTTTTTTAATTATTATTTTTAATACTTACTAAAAAAAATCTTGATGGGGGGCACACGTACCCCCCAGGCTCCTTCTGGATCCGCCCCTAAATCTGAACTTTTTTTTAGCTAATGGTAGGCTACTGCTCATATGCGTAACTACTAATCTTGAGGCAATGTAATATAATTATATTACAATGACGTAATTTGAAAAGAGAGTATTGCAGGCTGAATTACCTGTTCCTGTGGATTCACACCTTCACCAAAAGACAATAGCAGAGCAGAAACGTGGTCACGTGATGAGCTCTGAACCAATCACAGGATATCAGTGCGATTTGCATTTTTATGTTTGGCGCGACTTCAAGTTGTTTCAACTTTCTTGGTTTTTAGGGATATTATCTACTTAAGAGAACCCAATCATATTCCAAGACAAACTTTTTCAGTCAGTGCACATGACCCTACAAATCTGGATACAGGCAGACATGTGCGCCTACTGTTGTAAGATCATTTGAAATAACTCGCCTAGAGGAAATCGTGCGTTGACACACAACACAATCATTTCAAAACATCAATCTGACAATAATATTAAATATCTCTTTATCGATTATAAAATAAAATATATTGATTATCAGCTGTTTCTAGCTGTGTTGCAAAGCATCATGAGTCAACAAAAAGGTCTGCTAGTGTGTGAATTGCTGTGCCACTCAAGAGTAGATTCTGCTCTCAATTTTTGGTGAACGTGTTAATCAAGCTATAGTCCTGTTCACTGTAAGAAGCACCGTCTAAAAATAACAATAATAAATACATAATAAAATTCTAAAATATGACCAAAAAAATACCTTAACTAACGGATACTTCCATCCCACACTCCTTGGGCTTCAAGTGCGTGATACATTGAAGTAGTTATTAAACCGAAGTGATAGGGAAAGCGCTGTTAAACACGAGTGCCAATGCCTCAGTTGAACAGGAGTATCGACACCTCAGTTGATTAGGGATGTAGATGCCTTATATTAATAGGAGGGTCAATGCCTCAGTTGATTGAATGTCAACGTCAGGTAGAACAGAAGTGTTAACGACTCCACTAAACGGGAGTTTAAATGCTTCTAATTAATAGGAGTGCCGATGCCTCATTTGAAAAGGAGTGTCAACGCCACAGTTGAACAAGAGTGTCAATGCCTCAGTTGAACAGGAATTGTGGTGCCTCAGTTAAATAGCTATGCCAGAACCTCAGTTGAACAGGAATTTCGCTGCCTCAGTTGAATAGAAATTCCAATGCCTCATTTTAACAGGAGTGTCACTGCCTCAGTTGAATAGGAATCTCACTGCCTCAGTTGAATAGAAATGCCAATGCCTCATTTGAATAGAAGTTTAGACGTCTCAGTTGAACAGGAGAATCAATGCCTCAGTCGAACAGGAATTTTACCTTCTAGGTTGAATATAAATGCCAATGCCTCAGTTGAACAGGAGAGTTAATGCTTCAGTTGAACAGGAATTTCGATGCTTCGGTTGAATATAAATGCCAATGCCTCATTTGAACAAGAGTATCAATGCTTCAGTTGAATAGGAATTTCGCTGCCTCGGTTGAATAGAAATGCCAATGCCTTATTTGAACAAGAGTGTCCATTCCTCAGTTGAACAGGAATATCGATGCCTCATTTGAACTGGAAAATTGACGCCTCATAGGAACTTGCGTAGCCTCTTGTTAGCCGGGCAGTATTCAGCGTACTCCTCCCAGGTGCAGCCGCCACTGGCCTGGCAACACTCGTCCGTGATGGAGCCCCCGGCGGCGCTGCGGCGTTTCCGGTCACGGCGGCTCCTCAGAAACACCCGCGCCTCCACCACGCTCACGAACGGAGAACCTGGCGGATAGGGGGACAGGGCTGCGTTTAGGCATTTGGTTCCACTATTCAATTAATATTAATAATGTTTTTACAGGTGCTTAACACAAAAGGGATCCGTGCCAATGGGTGCGCGATCTAAATGTTAGCTCATCTAGTCTGGTTTGCTTATGGTGTGATGGTTGGGGTTCGAATCCTGCCCGGGTGAACTGAGAAATATGTTGCCTGATGGTTTTCCACGCTCCTCTACGAAAATGTGGGTATACCTACACACATATATGTATAAATGCATATACACATGTATGTACTCGTATATATATATATGTACTGCACATATATGTAACCTATATGTATATCTACATTGTACATGTATGTACATATAATACTACTACTACTACTACTACTACTATACTAATAATATTGTAAAATGCTATCAATATTGACCGCAAAATAATATGTTGGTACATTCTTAAAGTTTCTTCCTACCGAAATTCCTACTATAGATCAAGATAGGTTTTCCTAGATAAGTATTTCCTGTTTTACTCAGCGAGTCTTGCAGATTTAGACTTCAAGCATAAATTCTTTAATCTAGTTTTTAAAATTGTCATGTAACGTCAGTAATATTAATTTAATTATAAATAGGTTTTCCTGTTTATTAATATTATCTTGGAAACTAGCCACTACCCAGGTTGTTTTGGTTATTTATTAAAACGTCTTCTAGAAATTTCTCTGAGAGCAGATAGATAAAATAAATACCAAGACTCATATATTATAGGCTATACATCTAAAGTATAAAACAATATTTTCTAACATCAGAGGCAAAAAGAGTGGGCTAAGTGAAAATATGTGTGTGTGTGTGTGTGTGTGTGTAAAAGGAGATTAGAATAGTTTTAGAAGGTTGCTTGTTGCAACTTGCTTGTTGAACTACCGTACAATATTCATAGGAAGGGCCTGACAGCTAGAAGAGCTATTAGATCTATGTTTACATATTCATACGTCAAATCATCTTATTTTTTACTATCACGTTTGATAAATATTATTAATAGTTGAAAAATTTCAATAACAATGTAATAAAATGTTACCATTTTGGCCACGCAAAATATGTTTATAATTTTTAAAAGGCCCTTTCTATGAAAATTTGACTCTATGCCTAATAATTGCCATAGTTAGGAGAGGAAGCGCTCAGTTGTCAAGAATTAACGAGAATTTTAAGACTGTAAAAGACATGAAATAACAACGTGGTTACTCTAATTACACTAAGTACAGTCCTATTTAGATAGGAAGGCACTTTTTTGACAACTATACAATTTTATAAAACAATTTTTATTGATTTAAAGGTAAAGTAATATGATATTCAACTGATGCTATTCATAGGTAGCATGATATTATGCTAAAAAGTTGGTAAAAAAATAGTTAATATTTTATAAATGTTCCTCCCTACCCAAACCCTGCTGACCCTGTATAAAAACACCACTGCTCATCTTACCAACATGGTTGTGCTGATCGTTCCTTCTCGAAAGCCTGTAGATGTCCTTCTCACAAGCCCAGTACAAGTGTTTCAAGAGGTTAGCTCGACATCTTGTATGACGCTCGTTGTGCCAAACATTCTCCCATTCGGCGTCAGATCTGAAAATAAATTAACGGTACGACACAATCGTAATAACTTCACAAATTATTTTATAACCTGGATTTTACTATTTGTTCAAAATAGGTATATAATAAGCCACTCTTTAAGTGAGTTTTTTCAGAAAAATACATAGATGGTAAATCACAATAAACACTCTTCCTATATAAATTTTAAACAAAATTGTTCAAAATATTTTTAAAAATCTAAAATTTTCAAAAATCATTTATTTGTAAGCCAACCTCAATTTTTCTTATATTAAAAAAAATCTTCTTTATAATTAAAAACAATTCCAAGGTACCCATTATGGAGTAAAATATTAAAAGGACATTATTTCAAACAATTATAAACCTTCTAAAATTTCCTGTGTGAACTACCCTCAAATGAATTTAATCCATGAAGATAAATACACATGTTTATTTATCAATTCCAAAATACCATTTTATTAAATGTTCGAGCTATTTTCAAAAAATTCCAAATATTTAAATAATCATTAGTTATTTGTAAACTACTATTCAATGAATTTGCCTAAGAAAAAAGAATGTATAAAATTATTTATATTTTAAAAAACTTAACAAATGCTCATTTGAACAAAATCGTTAGAGAAATTTAAAAATTACCCTTAATTTAGGGCCAGGTTCAACATTAAAAAAATCCTGATTTAAAATAATACAGGGTGCTTCAAAGCAAATTTTTTCAGTGAAAAATACAAAATTTAACTTAAATGAATATATATCATGAAAGGGCATAAGTATAAGTTTTTTGGTAGCTAGTACACGTCAATCCTCTTATCCAGGGGCTTGGGAACAACTTCATCAACCCTGGCTGGAGCTACCTACGTCCCTAAGCCCTTCTCAGATAAGTGAGAAGTGTAATCTGTGGTCAGTGGGAGGTTATCACTAGCCCCCTAAAGAGAAGTATATCCGCAGATAGCTGGAAACACCAATATCCGGGTTGCAATTTCAATTTATAATACTAATTAAAATGTGTTTTGTTCCCTTGTTTCAGTAACCATCACAAAATGTGACAACCCGCCTCTACAGTTCAGTCAATATCATGGTGTGACCAATTGGTCGGTCGAGAGTCCAAGGGAGTCAAACGTATCTTATGTTGCTGCAGACACTTCACAAAAGAGTATGAAGACTCAACGTGTACGCTGACATCAGGATGAAGCAAGCCAAATAAGAGCACCCCGACATAACGGATCTCGAGACGGTCTAGGTGGTGTCTTAAGCTGGGTTGATTCTAACGGTGCCAACCAGTAGTTGAATGACTTAAAACACAGCCTGATTCATGGAAATACCTTGCATTAGGTGACCATCTTGTGGGGCACAGGCAAAACACCTAAGGGAGGTGCGAAGTGACCGCGGCACCAAACAAAAGCAATGGCATCTCAACAACACGTCTAACTACCAGACCATGAATCAACAGGAACACAAACTTTCAAACTCCAAAACCAACCCAGAGACATCAGACATCGAGACCGATCATGACGGCAATGGATCATTCACTCTAGTGGACACCATTAGGAGAAAGAGAAAATGCAAAAACACAACCAAGATACAAACCAAAAAACCAGTCTCGACAACCATAAACAAATACCAACCACTGACAACTGAAACACAAACACTTACGCACCCTCAACAAAAACAGGCACCAACAAAAAAAGACTTCCACCAATTGTGAACGTAGGGATTCACAACTACAAACAAATCACAGAAATAGCTAAAGACACTGAGACCACCATGGGAGTCAGCTACACCAAAGACGGACTGAAAATCCAAACCACCTCGACCCATGACGACCAACTGGAACTCAAGGAAATAAAACAGGAATTAAACACCTATACTCTCCCACGTGACAAGCCGGTGAAAGTAAGCATCAAGGAACTGCCACTAATATTGACCCGGAGGCCATTAAGGCCGAGCCAATTGACTAAGGCTAGGCAGTGACAGACGTGCAGCAATTTAGCCGAAAGGCAGAAGTGACCAACAACACCCAGACTGATACATTACTTCTGACATTTTTGGTCTCACTTGCTAAGACTGAAGCTCACACCACCGACTTTGGAGTAAGATTCATCAAACAGACTAGGGTTAGAATTGAACACTAAACCCCTCCCGGAACACAATTGTGTGATTCCACAAGGGACAGCGTCGTTGGCACACAAAAAACCATTGTTCATATCAACCTTGATGCATTAAGTACCTTGTAGAGCACCTCACCCCTCACTGCTCTAAAAAGGACAACACTACTTCAGCCCGATGCAAAAATTGCAAAGGGCCACACATGGGCCAACTACAGCAAATGCACTGTATATGTGCAACTGTCGGAGGCCAAACGCATTCAAAAGACAATTAGACAGACTTGACTCGCAACACCACCCACACGTCCAGCGACCCCACTAGCCATTGGCCAGAACTATCCTTCTATTCCAAGCCCCCGTCACGCTGTTCCACCGACCAACCAACCAATCCCAGGCCCAACAGCAAAACAGACCTCAGAGGCTGCCATCATTTACCGGTCCTAAACCACTTCTTCCATGGGGTGAGCACAACAGAAGCCAAAACAATGAGTAAGAAACTACTTCATCACTATCAGATTTGAAATAACTCATCAAGTTCTTAAAGGACTAAACATTATAAACCTTTGACACACTTCAGACCTTACCTCACTCGACTTAGGGAGGCGACAAATAAGACAAAAATCTCATGGTGTTGCTAAAGGGAGTGACTGAATACCTCACGACCGATGACGATGACGAAAACCACTCATCGGGTTTTTGTATGGAACGAGAACGGACTACTCGCGCTAACGATTAAGTGCTAGAAGATTTTTTAAACTTATTTAATTGACATTGCCCTAATAAATGATTCAAATGTAAACACAAAAAAAAAAAAAATCTACTTCTATTGTTACACTGTTTGCAGAAATGATATGCCACAAGGCAGGCAGGAGGCATGGCTATTATGGCAAAGACCTATTTACCTCAATACCAATATTCCTTTCAAAATATTTAGAACATTTCAAAAACTACAGGAATAAATATAAATGCTAATGGTGGGATTGTCCATCTTTTAAATGATAAATATTTATGTATATATTTTTAACTTTACGTTCCCCTAAGGAAGCCTTCGCGTGCCCCCAGGTATACTCGTACCCCAGGTTGAATACCACTGCTCTTAACCATTCTCTTTACTTATATTCACTTAATGGACTATTTCAAAGTTAAAAGTAGTGTTATGTGAATGAAACAAAAACATTATCTTCAACTTCGACTTTGTTTCGCATGTTTCAAACTTTGTTTCGCAACTAGAGTCTATTCCCTTAATGACAGTTGAAAAATCATATGTTTAGGTTTTGGGTTGCCAACACTTGTTAAAGATCACGGTTTTGTTTAAAAAAATTATAAGTTTTTAAATTAAATGTTATATCTTACACTAAAAATAACGTAAACTTAAGTTTTCTCACACTATTTCATTACTTTTAATAAATTATTTCTATCCAATACGAAATAATATTTTAAAAGTAATTAAAAGTACTTATTCTTAGTTTTGGAATGTTATCAATAACGTGTATTATAGTGCATGCATTAATACTTTTGAATACAGCCATTGTATTTACTTGGAAAAGAGAAAATACTTGTCCTTTCTTTTATATATAATAAATTATTTTATGATTATTTTATCGTATTTCGAAATATTTAACTTAATAAATTATTTTTATCAACTGCTTGGGTGAACCATTATAATGAACTTGTTTGTGTCATGATCAATCACATGGTTTAGATTCGTCGGTCGCCAATTGAAGATATATTTGTTAGACCTTTAGTGAAAGTGCTGCGAATAAAAAAAATTAAGTTGAATAAAACATTAAATAAGCTTTGTGCCCGACCTAGAGTAAATATAAATAATATTGGCCTAAATTACAGTGGTTAACCATCACATTCATACATTACCATATGTTTTAGTTATAGCTGGCCAAAGTGAAAGATGTCAGCTTTTGGCATATGGATACGTTAGGTACTATTTCTAGTAACTTTTTGAGCTACAAGTAAACTCGGATCGTGAATGTACTTTAAAAAATGACATTTACACCCCGCTAAAAGTAAATGTGATGGTGTAATATAATACAAAGTTCCCAGTGGCCATCGTTTACCTGCCCTTGAAACGTTCCTCTAGTTCCTGATCCGTAGCGATGGAGTCTGAGAGGTCAAGCAGGACACACAGGACTGTCATGGAGGTCACAGGGAACTTCATCTGGAGGAGAATACATCAACAGTCAGCAGTTCTGTTGAGAAGGAACTTTTACTAAACGTTAACATAATTTTACTAAATTATTAGCTTAATCCCTGATGCATCTTGCCTACATTTTACAATTACAAGTTATAAACTGTAGCCTTTAAGGTGGAATGGAAGGGGATACGAGGAAAATCCAGTGTTTTTGCAGTTTTTATGACAAAATATTTTTTGGCCAGAATAGAGAAAATATTGAATAAAATTTAATTTTTGTCACATAGTGACCTCAAAATTTCTTGAATATTCGTCAAGGGTGTCCTAGAATTTAATGACAACTTTTTTTCTTCTTTTAAAAAGCTTCTCATCTAATGCTGCTATGTTTATGGTGGATATTCAAGAAATGTTGATATCAACATGTGAAGAAAGATAAACTTTATGTTTCTACTGGAGTTAATTTTATTTACTATAGTAAACAAACTGTTTTTCCATAAAAACTGTAAAAACACTGGCCTTTTCTCGCGTAACCCTCCATCCCACCTTAAATATATGGGATATAAAATAAAGATCTATAAAATATATTTTTAGCACCATATCTTAATAACCGTTTGGGGTATAAGCTTATGTACTAATTACACTATTGATTTTAGGGATTAGAAAGGTTATGTTTATAAAATTGTACCCAAATTTGCGTGGAGGGAAGTAGAAAACCATCCTGGGAAAATTACCCCCAGTACAATCGACCGAGATTAGAACCTCGATCTCCCCATCATTGGCAGTGTAGTCTACTCTGAAAGTAGCGCCGTAAGACCATGCGACCACCCAATCGGGTTATAAATTATTGCTCCTTATCAATTATATCTTCTTATATATATCTAAGCCTTAATATTAAAACAAATTTAAATAGGTTCAGTAGAAATACAGAAATCTTTTTTTAAAGTGTGGTTTCACTAATGAACATTTTTAAATGCTTAAAGTAAATGCTTTTATTAAAAAAACAAAATAACAATTAAAGTTGGTTTGGTAGAACTCAGGAAATTGCTGTCAAACCAAATGATAGTTTTCTGAAATTACTGCCTCTTTTTCGAATATTTTTGAAAGTTGAATGTTATATCTATTTAAGTGAGTAGGAGATATACCAGACACATAGAAAAGCACATAATTACCAAAATATACATATCCTCCAACAGTTTTTTTCTATTGCCTAAATTAATCAAGTATCTTTAAAAATAATCACTAATGTTGCCTTCGAATAGCATAGAGATAAACCTAAGCACGTTTGTAAACTAAAAGCCCAACTCTCTTGACCGTTGTATTAGTAGCGCTAACGACAAGTTTACCGAATTTGATTTATATTATTAAAATAAATGGCACATTGCATCTCGAAAGGCTTTCTCTCTCCTTTATATAAAACTGAAGAAATTTACTTAAAACTCGTAATATTTGTGAAACGAAATTATACACATTGTTGCAGAAACATGATGAAAAAATCGTAAATGAAATAATATACACCTCAATAGAAAAAAGTTTAGGAAAAAATAACATTTCTCTTCACCAAAGAGCGTAATAATCTACTTCCGATTTAATATATCTCAATTTAGTAAATATATCTGCCAATATCTCGGAAACAGTAAAGTTTGGCATTAAACCTTTGCTAAGCATATATGGGGAGAAAAAAGGTTTATCAGCTTTTGCAGCTAGTAGATTACAAAGATATGTTCTTTTCTTATCAGGGTATGATTTTGATATTTGCTACGTTAAATCAGAAAATCATGGTAATGCTGATGGATTATACAGAGGACCATTAGTTAACTCTAACAATGATGAATTAGAGAATGATAGTTGTATTGGTACTTATTTACAATGTTTTGAAATTAGTGGAATACCTATAAAATGTGAAGATATAAAGAGAGAAGTACCAAAAGATCCAGAATTTGTTAAACTTACAGGTTATTTGAAGTTTGGTTGACCTTATGATTATGATAAGGAGTTAACAACTTATTTTCATAGGAAAAATGAATTAACATTAGAGAGAGGAATACTTATGTGGGGGTAAAGATTTATTGTACCAAAGAAATTTCGTAGACATTTGTTTGAGGAATTTACATTCAAGTCATCTTGGAATAGTTAAAATGAAAACTTTAGCCAGATCTTATATTTGGTGGCCTAATATTGATCAGGACCTTGAACAAATGGTCAACAATTTCGCACCCTGTCTCTTGGAAAGATAAAATCCATCAAGGAGTATGTAACATGTTTGGAATTATCCAAATAAACCATGCTCTAGGCTACATGTAGATTTTATGGGTCCATTAAAATATAAGATATCTTGCTATCATAAATGCATATACTAAATGGTTGGAGGTGTTAGCATGTTAAACCATTGCTCATTTAAGACAGATCGTTGCAAGGTTTGGTTTACCTGAACACATTGTAAGTGACAATGGACCACCATTTACATCACATGAATTCAAGTTTTGTTAATGCAAATGGTATTAAGCATACTTTAACACCTCCATACCATCCTCAAAGTAACGGCCTAGCCAAAAATGCAGTAAAATTTATAAAAAATAAATTGATGATTGCTATTCATGAAATAAGAAATATGGAAGTAGCTTTAAGTAGATTTCTATGTGATTATAGGAACTCAGTACATAGTACAACAAATGAAACACCTTCAAAATTAATGTTTAATAGACAACTTAGAACTAGGCTTGATTTGCTACGTTCTAATCTAAATGAAAAGGTAGAGCAAAATCAGAGAAAATAGGCTAAATATGCAAAGGGATGTAAAACTCGGGAACTAGTTCCAAACTAACGGATACTAGTCAGAGACTATCGAGCAAAGAATAAATGGATTGAAGGTTTTGTTGTATCACGATTGAGTCCAGTAGCATATTTAGTCAGATTAGGAGCAGTAACATGGAGACGTCATATTGACCAATTAATTAGTTTACAGTCTTCCCCTGAAACTAGAGTGGAGGAGATAGAACCTAGCATTAGAGAGCCATAGGGAAGGTTTGAGATCTCCTAAGGCATTCAGGGGTGAGAATCATTCTCCATTCGTCCCCAGGGTTGAATCGCATGAAAAGGGCAGTAGTCCATAATCACACCCACCTCAGAGATTTGAAATATCACCACAAGTAAAGAAGCCTAGGTATCCAACTAGATATAGGAAACCTGTAGTTAAATTAAATTTGTAAATAGTTAAAAGTATTATTACATTATTTCGCTGTGACTATTAAAAACTATGGCCAGATATAATATTCTGTATTTTTGCATAAAAGGTGTTTAAAATGCAAACTATTTCCTTTTGACTATTGGAAATCGTGGTCATGCATTGTATTCTTTATTTTATGTATATTTAGGTATTTTGAAATATCTATAGTCAAGAAATTGTAAGGGAGGAATGTAGTGTATTTTCATGTAGGTTGGCTATCATTTGTGGTGACGTAATAAATTGTCTGCTTCCCATCATGCCCCATCCTAAATTACTATCGAGAATCTTATCGATAGCTGGTGTTCTCGACAAAACCATTCTCACTCAAGCAGTAACATTGAACAAAGTAAGTGGTTTTATTCGAGCCGTCCTTACCATGCTACGGACATAACAGTATATATAAAGATAACACCCAAATTAAGGAGCATGTTTGTATTGCGCTAAGCACGGTCGATCTCTTTTAGAGTCGTAGGCCTACTTATTTGTTTTAAGTCAACTTTGGACTTTAGACATTTATGTTCATTTACGTGTTTGAGAATATTACATTTCTTTCTTGTAAAACTTTTGTTTTTATGGTAGTGTCCATAGTATTGTCCATTCAATTTGACATTTTCTAACAGTTGAAAATATTCCATAAATACTTTGGATTGTGATAGTACTGTAATAATAACAGCGTGTTTGGGCTAAACCAATCTGAAGGTCAGTTTGAGGACATATTAGTCAATACTAATGTAACGTTGCCCAGGGAATGCCCAAATGTAGGCTGACAATTGTACATCCTTTTTAGGGATACCTTTCCATGTCCCGATGAGGTGAGGGGATGATGATGGTGAATACGATGGGGTGAATTCAACGAAGTACTTAAACCTAACTTAAGCCTAACTACCCAAATCCTGGTGACCATAAGAATCATTCCCTTTTAGAGAAAAATCCCCCGGTATCAGCTGGGAATCGAGTCCTGGACTTCTAGGTCAGCAGCCAGGTGCTATGACCCCTAAACCACGAGGTCAGTTTGACTAGTGATGTCAATAGACTTCGCTTGTCAAAGTGGCAAAACATATCTACGAGGCGGATGAATATCGAAATGGTTTTTACGCAGCTCTTCAGCTTTCAGAAAGCAGCTCGTCAGCTGTCATAAAGAACAAAAGTTACGTTTAATCGACTAAAGTAAACTAAAATTCAAACAGCAATAAATATAGCTCGAGTATGAATGCCTCTTTTGGATCAATATACATGACCTTATTAATTTATTATTTCTTTCTTAAAGCTTCGTTAATCTAGATGCCTTAAATATAGGTCGCAGGAACTTAAATTACACATCGATCATATATGCAGCCTAATGCTCATTGGAAGGGCTAGAGCTAAAAAGTTACTTGAGCTAATTTTACGTATTAATACGTCAATTCTTTTGATATGCAGTTGTCACTTTTGATAGAATGTATTCATACTTATTAAATAACAGGAATAATATAGGTAGTAAAATTTTATCAGCGTTGATTGTAAAAATGTTTCTATTTTCTAAAAGGCTCTTTCTTAATAAAATTGACTCTACCATACATACAATGGAATGTTAAAATCTGTTCACTTAAATTTTTATTCTTATCATATTGAAACAGCTTTTTAATACATTTTAAAATATTAAATCCCGATTTAAAACTTTATTCATAGTATGGTGTTGAATAAAGTAACTATGTCAATCAATTGAATTAAGATTAAAAGTATATATTTGACCGAACTTTAGCGTTTCTGCCTACTGAGCTAAGGGTCCCGTGTCCGACTCCCAGCGTGGCCGAAAATTTATCATTGATGAAAATATGAGTTTACCCTTTCACATTGATAAATTAACGGCTGGGTACTGGATGTTGTGCCTGTCCTAGTCTTAAGATACAGTATCTGGAATATGAAGCTACGACAGGCCTAACCAACTGGCAGTGAAAACAGCTATGACTTAAAAAAACCGACCCAGGCCATAGGCTGGAAACAGTATTGGGTGTAGAAAATTTGACCGAACTTATCTTTCAACATTTTGGGAAGTTGAATAATGTATTTATGTCAGTGTTTGAGATTTCTAAGAAAAAAACATTTAGGGGGCGGGGTTGTTCTAAACTAAAAAAAATCTATTTGATCCTATAAAATGCAATAAAATATTTAATAATTACACTTATTAGAGTTAACAAAACTTTATTCAGCGTAAATACATATTACTCCCTTAAGAATTCATGAATAAGCCACATGACAGTAATTGTGTCAAACCATTTATTTATGACACTTAATATTGTGTTTTGATAAATAACCTTTTTCGTACTCCATATTTTTATAATTAAACACGCTTTACCTAAATAATATTATTTTGAAATATGAAAGAGTGAAATTTGGTTAAAATTTTTAAGACTTGACTATAAATATAAATTTTGTTATGTTTGAAAGAATATAACAACATACCTCAAAAAGCTGAAAGAAGCTTTACTTAAATGGATACATTAGTACATTTGTGTGTATAAATTAAATTAAATTGCTCCTAATTTTTATATGTTTGCGTTCCACTAAATTAATCACTTAATTATTACTCATGACACAACCAATCAGACATTTTGGGTTCGATTTCTAATCTCATTTGGTAACACGTCTGTTTACTGAGCCCAGAACCTCCAGTTCACTTTCCTGCATTAACTGTAAAATGTGTCAATAATGAAATCATAGTTCTACTTTCACAAAGATGAAATAGTAATAATAATAATGCACGTCTGGGCCACATCAATCGTAGCCCAGTAGTGGAAGGCTTAGCCAGTACTAATGTACCGTTACCCAGGGAACGCTTGAATGTACTAATCTTACATCCTTTCCATGGGGGATCTTTCTATGTCCCGAGGAGATGAGTATGAGGGTGTGGAACCAGTGGAAACACTCAAACCCAACTTAAGCTTAATTAACCAAACCCTTGTGAACGTTGGGGTGATTACCCTTTAGGGGAAAATACCTAAGGTACCAGTAGGGAATACAACCCAGGAAATTTAGGCTTATCGCCAGGTACACTGACCACTACATCATGGGTGCGGTTACATAGCTGAAATGGCAGCTGGGGATCTGGGTTTGGTGTCTGATCTAGAACCAAGTTAGTTTGAAAGTCTTGTTCTGATCCAATCATTTCAGCAAGCTCGCGTAGATAGGCCTACCGATTTAAAATATGTAGGTGCTTAGTAAATGCTATGCCAAAAATATGTTATTTTAAATTATGACCATAAAAAGTACTATCCTTTTAAAATACTTACTATAGCATTTTTTACTCGATTCCTATATTAAATATGGAACTCCACACAAACTTTCTCGCTCTATTTTTTTAGAAATGGAGATATTTACTCAAAATTTGTAATATAATATTCACTAGCAAACCCGAGAATAAATTGCGCTAGACATATGTAAAGCATTTTTTATCAATGGTTTTAAATTTCATAATTTTATTTTTATTTTTCATTTGTATATTTGAATCAATAAAAAATATTGATATTGGGTCCCCAAGAGTCAATACTTCGTATTAAAATTTTGACTTCCGGTTAAAATTTCCGTCATTTTACTAGGGGTTATTGCATTGCTATTAAATCTCTCTTTTATAAATTTTGACCAATTAAATAGGTAAGTATTGACTATTGAGTCTAAAATGAGAGAGAATCGTTATAGCCGGTTTTGAGAAAATGGAATTTTTCTCTTTTCCCCCTTAAGTAAACTGCTATTAATTTTAGGGTTAGACAGACGGCGTTGCAAAAACAACTATTTAGGGTTTGGGGGGGATCATAAAACGTCAACATCCATCAACATCTCGGGCTAGATTTTTTTTGACTTTCATAATACTTTACCTTAAAATGTTGGCAAAGTTAAAAGAAATAGAAATATATATTTGTGTATATCTTGAAAGCTTTTGGTTTTATAAATATATATTTAATGTAAAAGATGTGTATTATAAATAAATCCACATCTATGCAATGATAAGTAATTTCATATCTCAAAGACTTACGGAGATAAAACTAAAAATTGGAATTTACGCATCAGACCCTTAAAGTCATTTTGAAAAACAGTTGAGAGTAGCCATTTGGTTTGTAATATTTATCAAAGCTTAGAAATGAAATTTAATCAAAATAGTTAAAGCCAATTTTGATAAAATCGATTTTTTCTCTTTACACCCTTGGGGAAACTACTCTTAATTTTAGGTTTGGATATCCAATTCCAAAAATACCTCGGGGTGAACCTATGAAAACCCTATGTACCAAGTTTTAGTCCAATCGATAAAATAGTTAAGGCTCTAGCCCGAGGTACAGACTGACAGACAGGTGAACAGACAGACAAATGACATTGCAAAAACTACTTTTTAGGGTTCGGGGGGTCATGATCCATCAAAATCTCGAGTTAAATTTTTTTTTGGCAATCACAAAACTGTAAGGTAGCGAGAAAGTAAAAATATTGATATTGGGTCCCCGTGGGTCAACACTTCGTATTAAAATGTCTACTTCCGGTTAAAAAATGTCGACATTTTATTAAAGGTTGCACTGCTATTACATTCCTCATTTATAAATGTTGACCAATAAAATAGGTAAATGTTGACTATTGAATCTAAAATAATAGCGATATATCATTGTTGTACAAACATATCTCCTAAGAGGTTGAGAGAAACATCTTACAATTTTTTAAAGACTTACTCATTTCTTACTCTATGGCATTAGAGAATTATTGCGTTAAAATTTAAGTAGTATCTCTGTACAACTAAAGATCACAAAATTGTATTAATATATTTGCCAATATCTCAGAAACTGTTTGTTTTATAAAATATATTTCATATAAAAGTTTTTTATTTTTAATATTACTACAATTTTGCAATGATAAGTTAGTTAGTATCTCAGGTGCGGAGATAAGTAAATTTCCGCTTCTGTAAAGTACCCTAAAAGTAATTTTCATGGGAAAATGAAAATAGCCGGTTTATTTATAATCTTAATCAACGCCTAGATATGAATTTTAATCAAAATCGTTAGAGCCGATTTTGAAAAAATCGATAGTTTCTCTTTCCCTTTTTATTAAACTACTCTTAATTTTGTGGTTAAAAAGACACGCAGACAGACGGCATTGCAAAGACCACTTTTTAGAGTTCGGGGGTCATGAAATGTCGACATTCATCAACATTTTGGGTTAAAAAAAATTTTATGGTTGCAATACTTTATCTTAGTTTTAGAAAAGTTAAAAAAGATAAATATTTGCGTATAGCTTGAAAGTTATTGGTCTTATAAAAATTTGTTGCGAATAAAATATTTGTATTATAAATAGACCTACATATTTAAAATGATAAGTAATTTCATATCTCAAATAGTTTCGGAGATATGATAAACAAATGAGATCAGACCAGAGCCATTAAAGTAATTTTGCCGAAATATTGAGAGTATCCATTTTGTTTAGAATATTTATAAATGTTTTGAAATGAAATTTAATCAAAATCGTTAGAGACTATTTTGAGAAAATTGACTTTTTCTCTTTTTGCTCTTCAGTAAACTACCCTTAATATTAGGGTTAGATATCCAATTCCAAAAACTTTTCGGGGCAGCCCTATGAAAACCCTAAATACCAAGTTTTAGTCCGATCGGTAAAATAGTTTAGGCTCTAGTCGGATGTACAGACAGACGGAAATTCAAAAACCACTTTTTCGGATTCGGGGGGTCATGAAACGTCAAGTTTCATCAAAATCTCGGGTTCGATTTTTTTTACGATCATAATACTTTCTTTACCTGTAAGATAGCGAGAAAGTAAAAATCTAACAACCCCATGAAGTACACTCAAACTTTCAAATCATAGCCTCTCAAACAAGGTTAACAAGTAACACTGTTTTTGATCACCTTCTCCTGAGTACCTTAATGATCGCAACATGCAACGCAGAAATATCCGTCGATATAAATAGAGCACCTGGAGCCTTCAGTTAAGTTATCTATTCCCTCCTTCATGTCACAAACACCGCAACTCAATACTAGTCCTTCAAAGGACGCGCCAGGACTAAAAGAGAACCACTTGTTGCCAAGGTGGTTTTATAACTTCCCTAAAGGTGAAAGGGAGGATGTCGTGTTCTCGCCCACCGTTACTCCTCCCTATGGGGCTGATTCGAAAGATTTATTCCGGTAATTTAACACCGAAACGGAAGGAACGCGGCATTTGTTTGTCTCTGTGTGGGAATCTAATATCAGTGTCGTCGCGTTACACGAGGCAATCACTCGCAGATGTTGTGGAGCCTCTAGACGACGTTCGGCGGAACGCCCATAGATTACACAATCACTTCAATCAAGTTTTGGACTCTTCCTCAGGATGTACATTAACTTGTCGCAGGTGGACGCGGTTCACTAAGAGCTCCTCTCACTCCACGGATAGCACCTATCTCCAACCTGAATCGGTGGCCGCATGGTATAGTGCGTCACTCTTGTGTTGGACTGGATTTCCTGTGACGTGAAGGTCAGGGCTTGACTTACAGTCGAGCGTACTGTATTGTTTTTCTTTTAATATAAAATTGTTTCCTATTCGCCCTCCATTCAAATGCGTGTAAATTTCCTCTAAAATATTATCTTCCTCATCCCTATCCAATCAGCGTAATTAACGTACCCGAACGGATACTAAGACGTATTGAAGAAATAAAACTAAAAATACAGATTGAACCAGATGTCTTATCGTGGTGCAGTTTTCTGCAGTTTACTTAATAAAACAATCAAATTGAGACCAGTGAAATCATATCGTATTTAAAAAAAATTGAAAAAATGCTAAAAATAAAACTATAGATATGATCCCAATTTCGCTGTTGTTGAGTGAATAATGCAGAAAAACGCACTTTATACTTTACAGTTTAAAGGTAATTTTGAATCTGCCGTTTGAGGTTGCCTTTTAAGGGTATTTAGACTCCATTCACGGTAGGAATTACTCTTTGAAAGGTCTTTTTTCCTACCAATATCCTACTATATAATAGATTTCTGGTAGGTAAAAAGGCCTTTCAGAAAACAATTCCTACGGTGAACAGACTTTAAGTTAATTATGAACTATTTTTAAACATGTTTTACTCGGAGAACAATTTATATTTTCTTGACCAAAACATGTATGTTCTAAATTTTGGTACCTTATATTTTCATCACTATATAGCCTAAAAAATAATATCATAATTATTTGAGTTTCAATGCTTTAATAGTAATCCCCTAGCCTTAATAGACTTCAATAAATATGTTAAAGTTGGTCTTATACTAATCACAAATATTAAGGAAGGTCCTCAACTGTTACTTTTTCTAAGACAAAAGTTTGTTAGTAAAGATAAATTCTCGAAACAAAATACATTTATTGTTAAAATTAATTCCAAAACTCGCTTGAACACCCTTAAGTATCACTCCGCTGTAAGGAAAAGTCAAAGAAGTAGTTCACCGAGTGTGAGAGGGGTTTTGAACTTTCATCTTTAAGGTGAGATGATAAGGATTGCGAGTTAAGGGCAGTATTTTTTCAGTTTTTTTTTTATAGCACGAACATCAATATGTTGGCAAAAATATATAAAATATTTCTCCAGTCAAAACATAGAGTTTAGTAATTTCTTAATATAGTAATCTCAACAGTTCTTGAATATCTGTCAATTGTTTACTGAAATTTGAGGATTACTTTTTCTCTTCATTTAAAAAATGTATCATCTAATACCACAATGCTCATGACAGATATTCAATAACCGTAGGGACTACAAGTTATAGACAATTAAACTTTGTTTTTACCGGAGCAATTTTTTATTTATTTTGGCCAAAAATATTTTGCTATAAAAACTGCCAAAGAACTAAACTAACTTTTCGTTTTCTTCCATCCCACCTTAAGCTCAAAATAATAATATAATTTGTAGCTCGCCACGGGGGCCGACCAATCGAGGTGTGCTAGACAGTCAAGGCACAAGGTCACTGTCGACCTTGTGGTCAGAGTACACCGAGGGGAGGTGGTATTTCCACATTGTGATTCATCCCTATTGTTTACCCACCCCCTCTACACGCAAATACAAGTGCACTTTTCTCTAAAATAGTCTTCTTAACCTTCGCCCTTTGATTATGCCATTAAACACTTTTGTATTTGCTACCCGCACCGTTGGGCACACGGACAGAGGCATCAGTATTGTTTGGTTTTCTGGTGACAGGAGAGTTCAGGGTTCAAACTCTGGCCAGATGTACTACGGTGTTTGTTCCTGAATAATTTCTCAGTCTCTCGTAGTGCTTATTTGGGTACATATTTTTAAATTATACCTTCCTTCTCCATGCCTTATTAGTGTATATACTTGATATTACGCGTTCCCTGCTAAACCTTTTTGTGACAAAATATATCATTACTCTTGTGGTTCAAGATACTGTAATAATAAGATATTAGACGTTAGAATAACACTATGGGGGTGTGGGTGGGGCTAATGCTCTAGATCAGTGGCTCTAAAACCAGAGGTACGCGAGTGACTTTCAGGGGGTAAGGGAGCAGCTCTCAAGGGAAAATTGACAAAATAAAAAGAGAACAAAACATGGTGGTGAAACAAACGTGGTGGGGAATTTTCGAGGTGGCTGAGGGAAAATTTTCTCTTTTCTCCTTTGATTGATTATCTGATATTTGTAATTTGGGGAAAAATTTATCGTGGGGGTACATTATACATTTTGTCATGACCAAGGGATGCAATATAAAAAAATGTTTGAAAATCACTGCTCTAGATCTTGGCTACTCGACCATATCTTACTTCTGCTCTCCTGGCGTATCGAGGAATTAATTTCTCAGGTGGGGACACCATTAAGGCGAATTCCTTTATCCCCAGATGGTAGGATTATACGTGAGAATGATGATGGTGGAAAGCAGAGGGGACCTACAGTTTAACGTGGGTTCCGAACCACGGCAGAGACCTGGCATTCCACACATTCACAAAGCGTGAAAGCACACACTTTGCCAGAGGTGGAGGAAGGCTTTGGTAATCAGATAAATCTGTGCCGGGAACGGGAGAAGAATAACATTATCATTATTAATAGTAGGCACCCTATTATTATTACTCAGGGTTTGGTGATATTTGGATGCAGTGGCGATTTTTTTCACTTTCAAATAGTTTTTCATCCAATATTCATGTGAAAACTAGCGCATTATAACTTATTCGTTATTTATAGATAACCAACATTTTTGAATTATTCTTTGATGTAAAACAATAAGCTCTTTTAATTTATTATTGCTAGTCTTAAGCTACAGTTTTTTTATAAACTCCCTCCTGACTTGCATAAAGCGAACATGTGACACTTTAAAAAATAATCCCGAATATTTACTCAAACTACAATAGAATCGAGTACAGCATTTGATCGTCTGTAATCGTGATTCGACTAACAAACAAAATTGCTATACACGTCTGATTAAATTAAATACTAGTTATAGGATTACTCTCGAACCAAAAATGTATCGAAGTGCGGTTTTATGAATTCTTCACTTGATGGCAGCCAAATTGGGATAAGTTGAATGCTAATATTTAATTTTAGTACAATTATTTTTCAATTTGGATATTTAAAAAAAAATTATTTGGTAAAACTTATTTGTACTCAGACGATTTATTTCCATTTTGATAACTATTCATGTTGTGATACTATTCTAACTAACTTACTCCCTTAAACACTAAGTATATTTTAGTTATTTATCCTCGGCTAGCAAACTATGTAACCTGCACAGGTGGCCACGTAGTCTAGGGTGACAGGCTTGTAATATAGGCCTACTGTATGGCCGGGTCAGGTTTGAATTATGTTTGGGTTCACTAAGGACAAGGGTGGTTTTCCTCATGCGACTTTTACTGTTGCATTCTCATACTCTCTACTTTCAAATGAGAATAAATTTTCTCTGAAACTCTTTTTCTATTCCCTACTTCTTACATTATTTTATTTTTTACCACGTCTTACTACCCGTTTGGGTTGTACGTATATATAATAATTACGCTAATCTGGTAGAAATGAGAATGGTAAAATGTATAGGAAGTGCACGCACAATTTCTTAGAAGAATAGTGTGAAAATTTTAGGAAAAAATACTTTCAGTAAATACAACAGGGATTTGAACCCCGATATCCCCATCAATGGCAATCCAGGCGAAGCGGGTGATAGCATGTATTATTACTAGGATATATTTAATAAATATTTTTTTATTTGTGTTTGGATATTATATCTAATAAATAATCGTGGAAGCTTAACAGTTAAAAAAATACGAACAAGTAACAACCTTACTATAGTTATGTATTTTTTTAAATTAAATATGTTTGGTCACTCTGGCAAGTCTTGTAAATAGAATTCACTTCTCAACTTTTACAGTGAATATTTGCAAGGTGATTAATACCAAACAGTTTTTAATAGTTTTTAAACAGTAATGTGAGACATGCGTCCGTGGGATTAGTGATCAGGCCTTTTCTGTGGGATTTGCGTCCAGCCGCAATACTATATTGAGATTTGCGGCCTCACTCCTGAATATTGTTTATATATAGTTAGAGAGTTTGTTTATCTGGAAGTGACGGCCGCTGCGCTAGCTTTAATGTCCTTGTCTTCCTTGTATGTACTATCACGAGAGGCCAAGTTCGTGGATTTCACACCATAAATTCTTACAATGTCAAATTAAAGGTTGAGATTAGATTAGGATAATTTAACTTAATTTAAGTTAGGTTAGTGGTAAAGAAAGCATCAAAAAAAGCATTTCGAATGTCAGTGCATTGTCACTATCCAATTTCAGATACCAAATCAAAATAATGTTCCAAAATATAATCCGTATTGAAACGTGCTTAGTTTTACAAATTTGAATGTGATGGAAGTAAATCCCACGACGTTATTTTTGGCGGTCGCAAATCCCACTGATCGCAAGTCTAATAGATTTTGAAACTTTCAGATGAAAAACAAAAGCCAAAACTACAGTGAACTTACTGTACCTATATTCTGATATTAGATTTACTCGTATTTTTAGTTCAATGCTTGGTGTATACTCAACTTTTGTTAATAGTCTCTATTATTGGGAATGTAAAATTGCTGTCACAGGTGTGGCAGGACATATTTAGACTGGTACATTTTTAGTTAATGGTTCTTTGTCAATGCTGCCCTTTTTTATTTAATCTCTTTGTCAACGCCGCTATGTAGTTCTTAGGAAATCTTTAGACTAGGACATTTTTAGGTAACGGTTCTTTGTTAATGCCAAAATAAAAAAATTAATAAAAATATCTTGTACACTTGTAGTTACTTAACTTGGTAACTTAGGCGTGTTTTAGTAAAAACTTTTTAGAAAAATCTACTCAAACAGATGATTATAATTATTAAAAGCTTTGTATTTTCTTATCATTTTCCATTCCTTTCTTTATTGTAAAACATACAAAAAATGTATCTTGTACTCTTGTAGTTATTTAACTTGGTAACTAAGGCGTGTTTTAGTAAAAACTTTTTAGAACATGTTTTAGAAAACTTAACTTTGATGTTGATGACGTTATTTAACTTAGAAAATTGGGTTTTTAGACTTAGACACAAATGTATGATGAACATTAAATTTTAGTTACATTTCTTATTTGTTGCTTATTGCATTTGAATATTACATAGCTAAAACAAGAAAAATACCTTTAATAAAGAAATTCAAGCATTTCCTGTCCCTCCTGTTCACCATGAACCTTGGTCGCGTCGTTTTCCAGCTGTCCGTCGATAGGCTCATCTTCATCATCACCCTCATTTTCATCCTCTGCTTCTTCCCTGTCTTCCAGGTCATACTGAAATTGGTCGTTCAAGGGTTTAGAGATGTTATGCAGCACGGCACACGTTACTCTTACTTTGGGGACTCTCTCTAAAGAAAGTCTGATGCAGTTACCGACGGTCGGAAACCTTTGTTTCAATTGACCAAAGGCTCTTTCCACTACCATTCTTTCTCTGGCATGATTCAAATTGAAACGGCGCTGATCAGCATTTATTGGTGGCTTAAATGTCTGCCATGAAGATATGCCATATCCTGAATTGCCAAGTAAGCAAATATCCCCCATTGTACTGAGAAATTATATTCCTAATTGGGCTACGTCTTCAAATCCTAGCATCATGCACGCTACCAAGCCATTCTGCACTCATGCTTGTAAATTTCTCGTCAGCATCTACTATGACATGCACATTAATACCGGTTGATTTAATCATCACCATGCAAGGATGTTTTTTTTATTTTATTTGGGTTCAATCCAAAGCCCCTATAATGGTTGGCAGTCGAAAACTTCTTTGCCATTGTACCTTAGCCATCTTAATTTCCTGCATTTTGGACGGGAATTTAATCCAGTCGTGAGCTTTTAGAAAGATCCGATCCATTACATAGCTAACCGTTTTACATACCGTAGTCCGGTCAGCTCCAAAATTCTCAGCCACACCAGTCTGGAATCCAGGATCGCCCATACAACGAAGAAGTATCTCTATCCGTTTTCGGGAAGTCAAGGCTCCTCCACGTGTTTTGTCAGTTACTGTCAAAAACTCCGCAGTTAAAATGTCAACATGTTCCCTTTTAAATCGTAACAGCTCTTTACATCTATTAACATCCCTCCAAACACGATACATTTTCTCATGTCTGACACGCAGGAACGTCGCCATGAAGCAAACTGATGGACACTGCTGAAAAGCTAGCATGCCCTCTCCACGTATTAAAAAACGTAGATGTATCTCAGCGAAAAAGCTAAATTCTACTCTGTATTCAAACAATAAATCCAGCCCGTCCTGAAAAGTCAAGATACATCTAGGCATACTAGAGCCTACAACTTTTATTCACATACATACGTATAAAAAAGTCCTAGACCTAGCTGCATCTAGTTTTTATTCACATTGCTAACTAATATAAAATACATACATAAGCTAGTCATGCTCCCAATCCGTTTCCATTTGTTTAAGTAGTTTCTATCAATGATGCCCAGTACTGGCACTAAGGGCGCCGTCTACTTGCAGGGAAACATATTCACACTGAATTATTGGCTATAAAATTGGCAGTTATAAAACTGTAAAACCACTAAAACACTGATCAACAATCATAAAATATCAAAAATTACTT
>CABFWB010001713.1:26070-59469 GCA_902151455.1 Timema bartmani | reverse complement strand
TTTAAGAAGGTGATCTCAGTGGTCTTGGGGTAAAGTGCTCGCCTAAGAACCCAATGTTCGTGTGTTCAAACCCAGCTGGGGCCAACGGATTTTTCTTGAGCAATAAAAATCCTTAGCAAAACTTCCTTCAGGGTCAAAGTAAAGCCGTCGGTCCCATGTCGATTGTGGCATGTATTGGAACCCTGGAAGGAATGTGAAAATAACTTTCTCAGAAAAATTTGTGGGCCCTTTCGCTCTCGCTCATAGACAATAGCGTGGACTGATGTAATCAGTTGTTTTAGTAAGTGCACGCTAAAATACATCAAATAAAAAAAAGTTAATATGTTTTAATGAAGCTACAGTCCAAGGTTCATAGGAAGAGCCTTATTTGTCAGCTAGAAAATTTGCTATATCTATGTTCACGTATTCATACATAAAGGCATGTAATCTGCAGCTGTAACTTTTGATAAATATTAAAAGTGCCATCTAAAATATTCTCATGGTTGAACTCAAAAAATAGTCTTTTCTAAAAGATCAAATTATGTTTCTAAATGTTTGCTTTATTTCAAAAGTGCAACATTTTAAGTAAATTTAGCTAAAATGAGCTAAATCTTCCTTTCCATAGACTTTTTTTTAACTATTAAACTTGAAATGAAAGGTTTTTAATCCTAAAGAAACATGTTGACACCTCTCGCCACCATTTGGGCGTGGGGCGTTAGCCATATTTTAGAGTGAGAAACGACTTCTTGGAAGGGAATATAATTTCAAATAAAATATTATTGAAACATACGTTTAGTTTAATGTTCTACATAAAGTGATCTGAACAGTCCTTTTATATTTTTATCATGAACATTATGTTTTTTGAACATACACTTTTTAAATTGAAAAAAAAAATCCTGTTTAAATTTCGTACGTCTATGACAAAATATTATAAAAAATATTGAAATTAATATAGGAATAAAATCAAATTAAATATTTTTACTGAAGCAATTTTTTTTTTATTTTAGCCTTAAGCATTTTAGTTATAAAACTTCAATAATGTTTACCTGAAATAAAAAATAAATATGTTCCAGGATGAAAACTTGTTGTTGACATTGTTCCCGTCCAAAAATAGAAGATCCAATAGACCGTGTGAAGATCACGTTCAGGCGACGAGAACTAAAACCATGTAACCTTTATTAGCTGCCAGCCCATAGCTCACTTGGAATTGAAAATAATGGATTTCCTGACCTGATTGACAATTAATTGAACATAAACTTTTCTCATACCTTAGGGACATCCCATTGGAAAGTTTTGTATTGAAAGTGAGATGCCTTGGGTTCGATTGTCTTGTCCATTTGTCATTTAATCTTTTTTAATATGTGTTTGATCATAATTTGACGATTCGTTGAATTTACCGCATAGGTCTCTATAATCCCCTCAATTACGTTGTAGTTTAGTGATTGAAAAGTTATTATATATTTTTTACTCCGATTATATTTAAGATGTCACGTGTATTATTAATGTTCTTTAACACTAATATACATATAACATTTATTTGAGCTATTTAACGTGCACTTGCTGAACGGACTGATTAAATCAGTACAATACTTATAAACTAAATTAAATCTAGAACCGACACAACATCCAGTTACCGGCCATTAATTCCTCACTATGAAAGGGTAAAGCCACACTTCACCAAATATAAGCTTTTCAGCCATGCCAGGATCTAAACCCGAGACCCTTAGCTTTATAGACAAAAACTATATCGAGTAATATTAGTTAAGACTTAGATGTTTTATTTACAAATTATCTATTGAATAAGATAATGTATCGGATGGCCCTACATTAAATTGGCTCCTAAACCACTTATAAATCAACTGTTAAGGTGCCCCAGCCACCTTTAGACAGGATTCGAACATAAATATTCCAAACATATTTTCAAGTGTTAGGGCCAAATTCTGTTTGGATCATGGCGATATTAGCATGCATTTATTTTCAAACTATTTAAAAAATCAATTTTTATACAAAATTTTAAAATTTTGTTGTAATAAAATTGTTAAAATTATTTGTTCGACACCTTAGCTCAGTCGGTAGCGTAGCTGTATACTGAGCTAAGGGTTCCGAGTTCTATTCCTGACATGGCTGAAAATTTGATCATTGATGAATTGGGGCTTTAACATTTCATAGTGATGCATTAAAGGCCGGGGACTGGATGTTGTGTCTGTTCTAGATTTAAGTTCGTTTATAAGTCGTGTGCTGATATAATCAGATGGTCCAGAAGGTATACGCTAAATATGTCAAATAAAAAATAATTTAGGGTTACATAAATAAGATCAAAACGCCCATTAAGTTAATAGTTTAAAAAATTAAAGCATCTTACTTTATATAAAATATGAAAGAACAAATAAGAACTTGTTTGATTTTTGTAAATGGTGCACTTTATAAAAACACAAATATCAACACACGACTTACAAATGAACTTAATTTAAGACCGTAGCCTAATACTAAATACATAGCCATTTAATATTGCTTGGATAGCATGATGACCATGTATACAATTAGTAAATATCTTCTTCGACACTCCCCAGAAACGAGCCAGCCTCTTCTTTATATGTGTGTGACTATTGACTACTCTCACCACTTATTCAAGGGGAGCAATAAAATTTAATTATTTATAATTTGTGTGCTTTTGAATAGTGAATAGATAATTATTAATATAAGAAAAATATAAATAATTACCACACCTTGTGTACTTTGAACTTTACTATTTTTAGTTTGACACTGTTATTGTTTTGAAGTTATTAATTATGTAAAGCTCATTTGAATGGTGATAGACATTAGCGAATTAAATTTTATGTATTTCTATATCCAGCCAGGGGATTGTGCAGCGAATGCTGCAATTTATGTTATAAATATTTTGCTAGCGTATCTTTCCAGCCTGGTATGAACAAAGCCTCATTTTACGGATAAAGTCAAGTAATATATTATATTAATTGATAAAGATTTAACAATGAAACAAACATTAATTATAGCTATGAACTAAATTCATAATGCATGTGAAAAACAAAATGAAGTAAAATCTTTTCGCGAAATTTATCACTAAACCTTTTAAGTGAGAATTATGGTCAATGTTTCCTATTTAAATGCAAATTAGTGGTAACAACATTCCAAAACCAAATAAACAGTAGGGCCCTACTTTGATCCACGCAGAGCCTTTACCTAAAACTTGAGATCTTTACTAAAAGCTCTTAAGCTATGTGAAACAAATTAATATACAATGTATTAATATTTCATCAAAAAGCACAAATGAAATAATATACACTGTTATAAAAATATATTGAAAACAAAGTAACATTTATGTTCACTAAAGAACGTAGCAATCAACTTCCCATTATTAAGACCACTTCCCAAAATATATTTGCTAATAGAGTGAGAGCTATTGGTTTTATAAAAATATACACATATTTTTCAATCTCCATAGTCCTACAAAGTAGGATGCATCTGGTGTTTCACAACAAGCCACGCCCACTTCCTTTCCCATTGGTGGAAGGGTTTTTCGTCGCAATGGGATTGGAGGGCCGTCTCGGCGTCAAGACGAGCTTTTAGCTATGCGAAGTTTCCCAACAGCTGGTTGAGTTAATGGTGTGTTGGCCCCTCGTGTTTACATTATCAATTCAGTTATCAGGCGCTTCACAACACAGGATCGTGAGGGGTGCGCATAATTACATCATTAATATATGGCCTGCTTATAGATACCCAGCGTTTCACAACAGACTGATGGTTCAGTCCCCCACATATTTTCCCTCCAAAACTCTTTCTCACGCCCGCCAGACTGGTTATATGCAGCTCGGCCTGGCTCTAACCTTGACTTCAAACTATGTCTCCTGTCCTCGACGTGGCGTGGTTACACCCCCATCGACCTCGTGGCACCCTCCAATTTCTCCGGTCAGCGCAGCACATTTCAAACACCTCCAAAACTGGTTCTCCCAGCCAGCAGACTGGTTATGAGAAGCTCGGCCTGGCTCTAACCTTGACTTCAAACTATGTCTCCTGTCCTCGACGTGGCGTGGTTACACCCCCATCGACCTCGTGGCACCCTCCAATTTCTCCGGTCAGCGCAGCACATTTCAAACACCTCCAAAACTGGTTCTCCCAGCCAGCAGACTGGTTATGAGAAGCTCGGCCTGGCTCTAACCTTGACTTCAAACTATGTCTCCTGTCCTCGACGTGGCGTGGTTACACCCCCATCGACCTCGTGGCACCCTCCAATTTCTCCGGTCAGCGCAGCACATTTCAAACACCTCCAAAACTGGTTCTCCCAGCCAGCAGACTGGTTATGAGAAGCTCGGCCTGGCTCTAACCTTGACTTCAAACTATGTCTCCTGTCCTCGACGTGGCGTGGTTACACCCCCATCGACCTCGTGGCACCCTCCAATTTCTCCGGTCGGCGCAGCACATTCCAAACACCTCCAAAACTGGTTCTCCCGGCCGGCAGACTGGTTATATGTGGCTCTGCCAACATACCTTGACTTCCAAACCTGTTCTCCCGCTATCAAAGCAGTGCGACTTCACCTCTCTCTCTCCTCTACGTTACAGCCGTCTGGGAGGCTAAAGGCCCATTGACACGATATTAGTTGACTAATGCAAGTACACTAATTTGGATGCGCACGCACAACTTGCACCGTGTAAACAGACAAGCAAGCTACTAACAAACAAGTCCACTTGCACGTGAAATATTTGTCACCTTCCAACTTTACTAATGCAAGTAGACAATTCAAAATGGCCGCAACTAAAAGATTGTTGTGCGGGAGACACTTATTTGTGGAATGTTATGAAAATAATGAGTTTTTGTGGAATTTAAAGCACTGGATTTATAAAAAAAAGAATGCCAATGATATTGCACTAGAGGATATTGTAAAGTGATATCAGGCGTACATATTCTCAAGAAGTGTCCAAAGTAAAAGAATACGTAAATATTGAAAATGTGCCTTGTGAGAGATATTATTTAATATCGGTTAACAAATGTTATAAATAATTATATAAAACCATTATTTTCTACCAATCAACGTGGCATGTGCAATTTTTTTTACATACAATCCCAAAATATAATAAAACATTGTAGTAGGCTACTGTGATTAGTTCCGGCAACATAATATTCGTGTTATCGGCAAGAAAAGTATGAATGGCCGGCGGATTTCACGCGAAATCACCGACATGCTTTCCAATCTCCGTATTTGACACTTTAACCAATCTTTATAAGTTTTAATTAATAATGTTCAGCCCAGACACTTCAAACACTTTGTGGTAGATACACAACATTATATTATTGTCTCATAGCAAACCAGATAGTTTATATTTAAACCAAACAACAAATTAATTTATTATTATTCTTAAGGAATATTCTAGGCCTTAGCATTTAACAAGATATTTTGTTATTAGTATACCAACATTTAAAACAGGGTTTGAAAAAATCTGGGTTAGGCCTATTTATTAAAAAATGTCCAACCGAGTTTGGTTGTATTGGGATTTATTGACTTTATTTGAGTTTAATTTTACTGATCATGTATGCTAAGTGAGTTAACAAATCAAGCAAAATAATAAAATAATTCTCTAGGAATAACTTAAACATATTTTAATGTATTAAGGAATTAAGAAATATTAAACATACTAATCACAAAAGTGTTTATGTTATATATATATATATATACATATATATATAAAACAATGTTTTAAATAGGTCAACTAATTATGATACATTACGTTTACTGAAAAATTGTAATTTATTTGGCTGCCCATTCTTATTCTAAATTCACCCTTCCTAGCTCCTAACACATAAGCGTAATTATTAGTATATGCGTATTAATAACCCGAACGAGAAATCAGATGCAGTGATGAAAAAAAAAAGGCTCCAATAGAGAGATCAACTAGCACCACTTCATTTTCCGCCATGTTTTTAGAAGCGATACTAATACAAGTGAAAAATGCGTGTCAACACAACTAGCATGTTAGTAAGCTAATACTAGTAAACTTGCATTAGTCCACTAACACCGTGTCAACGGGCCTTAAGACTGTTAAACTGGTGCAACAAACATATGGAATAGTATTGAATCCACCCTGGTCTTAGATAGCCTACGATCCAAACTCATAATTTTCATGCACATCACGAAAAAACTCCTTGCTAAAAAAAACAGTATCTCTCCTCTTATTTCATACGAATCCTGGGATATTGAAAATATCCTTGATAGAGACGGACATCCTTCCTCATTTTCATACGCATTCGGGAAAAATTTCTAATCATTTTCCAAATAAATTTTTGTCCTAACGTCCTACCTTCTAATTTTAGACTTGGGAATTAAAGCTCAGCTGACTATATATCATTTTGTGAGGAAAATGCTTCTTATTGCTCTACCCTACAAGCCTAAGCCATTTACCGAGGTAAATCAGAACTTAGCCGACTATAAGGCGTTTATCGAGGGGAAACTGATTCTATCTAGCTACCAATGCACTCCAGTATATTTTCCAAAGAAAATTCGATCTTATCCTATTACCGTCTGATTTCAAAGCATTTTTCGGTGAAATTTTGAACTTAGTCGACTTTAAAGCATTTTCCTAGGAAAACTACATTTTTTCGTGCTACCACCTGACCTTAGATCATTTTCTAATCGACAATTTTAGCTTAAACGACTCTTTAACTTTTTCCGGAGAAAATTTGATCCTATTGAGTTATAACATGACTCCAAAGAATTTTCCAATGATAATTTGTACGTAGCAGACTCTATAGCATTTTCTGAGGAAAATTCAATATTTTCTAGCTATCACTTGACTATAGACCATTTTCTGATGAACATTTTAATTTAGCTGACTCCATAGCATTTACTGAGGAAATTATATATTTTCACCTAAACCTAGACATTTTTTTAGGAAAATTTGACCTTAGCCAACTCTATACCATTTTTACGAGGACAATTATAGCTCACCACCCGACCCTAGATTGTTTTTCGAGTAAAATTTGAACTCAGCTGACTCCATACTATTTTCCGGGGAAAATCAGTCTTATCGTGTAACCAGCCAACTCTATATATCTCTCCGAGGAAAATTCTATCTCAAAT
Organism: Timema bartmani; assembly: GCA_902151455.1. Taxonomy (NCBI): domain Eukaryota; kingdom Metazoa; phylum Arthropoda; class Insecta; order Phasmatodea; family Timematidae; genus Timema; species Timema bartmani. Next base: position 52,399 of record CABFWB010001713.1, on the reverse strand, counting down.
GAATCCATACCATTTTCCGTGAAAATTTAGATCATTTTTCTATGAAAATTTTACCTTAACTGATTATATAAAACTTTACGGGAAAAACTCGATTTTATCATTCTACCACCCGAATTTAAGAGAATTTCCTAGTAAAATTTGAACTTAGACAGGCTTACACCATTTTTACGGAGAAAATACTAACACCCGACTCTAGACCATCTTTCGAGAAAAGAATTACATTAGTCTGAATTGGGTCACCTATCTGTACCTACCGTCCGGGAATTAGGCTCTGCCAGCGTCTTACTCTCCCTCTACCAGGTAGACTTGCTTAAGCAAGTCATGCATATAGCACTAATCCACCAGATCAAGGCTTATAGATTTCTGTTGTGTCCTGTATAGAGTCTCGATCTTTTAAGATGAACTAACTATTGGAATTAACATCTTGAAAAGAAACCTAATGTCTAGTGAATACTTACACAACATTTTGAGTACACTAGGATCGAACGAGATATGTTGAAACAGTTGACATTAGTAGGAAAATAGTGTTTATTTGGCAAATAAAACTACGCATTGATAATCATGCATACAAACAAATAGATGACTTTATTTATTGAATGGCAGCTGAATCTGTATACTTTCAAAGTAAATACTCATACAAACAAAATAGAACATATATTGGTGCGTAAATATAATTTCAAAACAAATTTACGTTACAATAAGTACTTGGGTATACCTAAAAGTGTGTAACTTGAATCTATATTTTTATTTTTTTTATCTGTAATCAGAGATAAAGGCCTTAGACACCGGTGCGAGTAGCGCAACACCCAACAAATATAAAAAGTTGAAACTTAGACTCATGTTAGGAAGCCTGGGGGTGGTGACCTTGAATTTTATCTTTCCGTGTATGAGAGACTGATATCTAAGACCGTTTGACCATTGGTTCCCTGTAGTTCATAAACCAAGAAACATATTTATATATATATTTATTTGAGGTATTCAACGTGCACTTTCTGAACAGACTAATGACATTATTACACTAGAATTACTATAAGCGAGCTGGAAAGAGCCTAACAATTTTTCCAGAAAAGGTGGTCTCACATACCTTACAGGGTTATTTTACATTCCACAATCGACATGAGACCAATGGCTTTACTTACCCTCCGAAGGAAGTTGTGCTACGAATTTTATCGCTCAAAAAAATCCGTCCACCCCAGTTGGGTTTGAGCCTACGAACATCGGTACTTTACCCCAAGACCACGAGGTCGACAAAGAAATGGAGTAGGCTGAAATTTTACCTGTACTTACCTCCTTAAATAAATCTTAGGGTTTACACCTTGGGCTTATTTAAAAAAAACTGGTAGGCCTAGATGTTGCGAAATTGACGCCTGGAACCCCGTGCCCACAGATAAGCATGAAAAAAATAAACCTAGAAATCTTAAAATGTTCGTATGAACTTAGGGAAACTTTATAATGTCCTCCTTGGGGGGGGCTTATTTTTTTTAATCAACAGCTCTAGCGTATTTATTTTTTTGCTTTTACATTCATTGAAAGCCTTAGAGACCATATTGGTGAAACTACAAAACCACGAGACATGGAAAATGTAAGCTTTGCATTGGCCAACGTACTTAGGCTAACCTTAATTTTTTGTTTGCACACAGTTTGCGAAACTGAAGTCTTAAGCCCCGTAATCATCAGGTGGGTCTTTTAAACCAAGGATAGTAAAAATTGAAAGCTTGGTATAATTACTTAAAGATACCATCAGGAGTGCGCCTCAGGCGTTTAATTTTACTGTTGAATATACTGCAAACCTCACACCTTGGACTGCTTGATTGGTGGTATGTTATTTTAGTAGGAAGAGTTCTTTAGAAAATACAAGCTTTTTTTCCGGTCAACATTGATAACATTTTATCATTTCTTGTTATTGTATAACTATTTGTAGTAGCTAATACAAATGACAGTTACTGATGCCGTGAATTGACGTATTAGTACGTAAAAGTAGGTCTAATAGACTTTTTGTCTTCCCATGAAAATTGGACTGTAGGTAATTTTAATTATATATATATATATTACGGACTTAAATCGCGTGAATGCTGGTTTTTCATGTAAAAAAAATCAACATTATTTGTTCATTATGAGTATGTGCTGTTGAATATAGTAGTGAATTATTTTCATTTTAATAACATCTTTTATGTTGCAACCTTATTAAAAATCAACTTTATTTTCTTGGGGAAGGGTAGATATTGTTTGTAAACGTATCAGCACTTTAATAAGACCACTAACTTCATCTAGGTAACGCCGGGCAGTTGCAGATAGTTTTTATGTAACTGAGCTAAACAGGTGCATAAGCTATCGTATTAATGTTATTTTTGTTTCAAACAGCCGCCATTTCTATTAATTTGTTGAATCATACATTGAAGTGTGTATTAATTTAATTTTTTGTTAGTAAGGTGAGATTATGTATAAATTTACTAACGTGATAGTGTATAATTTTACCAACGTGACATTACATGCCATTTTATTATTATAAGTTGAGAATATATTCAAGTGAACTCATTGATTTCAATAGCCTATACTTTCAATATAAATTAAACAAAATTTACATATTAATTTATACTTTTATATTGTTTTATGTCATCAAAAAACCCCTATCTTTTAGTATCTCTAAGGTGTAAGCTTATGATTAATTATTTTTATTGTCTTTTATAAAATATTTTTCTTCTATAAAAACAAAATTTGTATCCCAAGTGACACATTAGCTAATTTATAAATTTCCAGTAGTTATGAATGATCTAATTCTATTTTGGATGTGAATCCTTTCTGTATATAGGTGGTCAGTATAATACACTTGGTAGACTGTGAGCTACTCAATTAGATAGCTACCTAAAAATAAGATTTATTTTAAAACGCCTTATATATATGCTACCCGAACTACTTATTATATTGTCTGATTGCAGAACCAACAGGCAAACACTACTTTTAAAAATCCAAGTTAATCGATTTAACTTGGAGATTTAAAACTCAATTTTGAAATGCATAACTATTTCAGAATTATCGTTAAGAAAAGGTTATTATATATTATATAGCCTATAAATTATAATATATAGTCTGATTTTGGTTTGAAAAACAGTTTAGAAAGTTCAAACATATTTGCTGCCAAGATTGATTAGATTTTACTATATTATTTGGGTTAATTTATAAGTATTCATAATATCTATCAAAAGTGACAGCTGCAGATAACATTATTTTTGCATTAATATATTAAGATCGTTTTAGTAACTTTAGTAGCTACCCAATACCATTCTTCCTACCAAAATTAGCCTATAGTTAAGGTGAGAATGTAAGGAACACGAGAAAAGTTAAGTGTTGTTGCAGTTTTTTTATAGCAAAACTTTTTTTGGGAAAATAAATTAAATATTGCTTCAGTACAAACATAAAGTTTATCTTTCTTCACAAATTAATATCATCAGTTCTTGAATATATCTCATGAACATGGCGGCATTAGATGACAAACGTTTTAAATTAAGAGAAAAAGTTGACATTAAATTTCAGGATGCCCTTGAAAGATAATCAAGAAATGTTGAGGTCAGCATGTGTAGAAAATTATATTCTACGTTTGAGCTGAAGAAATATTTGATTTATTTTTACCAACAATTGTTTTAATATAAAACTGCAAAAACACTTACCTTTTCTCGTGTCCCCTACACCAACCCCTTAAAGTTACTAAACGTGTAGCAACTAAAATAGTTCACGATGCTAGACAGTGTAATATTGATATATAATGGTAATAAATGTGTGATTACAATACAATTGCAGGAATAGTGTGATTACAATATTATACCAGGTACTGTGTGATTGTGATACAATGATATTGTGTGGTTATTATAGACAACGATGGAAGGTATAGTGTGATTTGCCATACTATGGTAGAATTATAGGTATATCTTTTCATAGGATGGTATGTGTAGTGGAATTGTTATACGATATTAGGAATAATGTTATTGCCATAGGATGGTATGATAGTGTGATTGTCAAACTATGGTGGCTATAATGTAACTGGCATACTATGGTTGGTATAGTGTGATTTGCTATAGTATGGTAAGATTGTAGGTATATTATGCTTATCATACAATGGTATGTGTAGTGGAAATGCTATACGATATTAGGCATAATATTATTGCCATACGATAGTAGGTATGGTGTGATTGCCAAACTATAGTTGTTATAGCGTAACTGGCATGAGATGGTAGGTAGGTATAGTGTGATTTGCATAAAATAATAGGTTTAAAGTAATTGCCGTACGAAAGTAGGTATATTGTGATTGCCACACAATAGTTGGTAAATGTGATTGTTATATAATGGTAGGTGTAGTTTAATTGATATACTATGCAGTTGTTGTGTAATTGACAAGATGGTACAAGATGTACTATTTTAGTTTAATGCAATTTATATTCTATAATTATAGTGTAGTTGGCTGTAGTTGTAGTGTGACTGTAGTTACCTGACAGTTACACACGCTAAAAAATTTACTCTCAAATACTTACACGTCAAAGCATATGTTATGCAGCTGTCACTAATATATACAAATAATAAAACTGTAAATTTGTCTGTTTCGTTCGATTTCGTCTGTTTGTTTCCAGTAAATTCAAAAAGTACTCATCGGATCAAGTAAAGACTTCTTATATTGTACTCCTTATTTTTAATAACAAAGGATAAGCTATAGTATTAATTTGGTAGGAAGAACAGTAGAAGTTAGTTACTAAAGTCACTAAAACAATTTTAATATATTCATACATAAATCCATGTGATCGACAGCTATCACTTTTGATAGATACTATCAGTACCTATAAAATAACATAAATAATATAGTAAAATGTTATCAATATTGGCTGCCAAAAAATATGTTTGAATTTTCTCCACTGTTCTTCCTACCAAAATCAGGGTATACATACATATATATATGAGCTAGCGTGATGGTATATATATATATATATACCATCACGCTAGCTCAATCAGCGAAAGAAGCAGTGTCGAAATAAACCAACTGTTAGTGTGGTTACATTTGTGTTTTAAATTTGTATCTACTCAAATATATTAACTTTTAATGTATAGATCTTATTTGTAACTATCCTTGACAACGAATGGTTTGGAAGTATCAACAAATCATGGATATAGAATTAATTTTTTTCTGTCTTACTTGATTGCCAAATCAACTGCAATCCAAAGAGTAATTACGGAATGCATTTCAATAATAAATTTAAAGAGAACTATATTTTAGATTGGTTGTTTTACATTCACATTAATAGGCAAATTGTGATGCATTAACAAATAAAACTTACACCTAGGTAACGTTCAACAGATGTATGTGATTTGATCTTACATTTATGTGGATACATGTTCAGACAAATAAATTAATTCTCTCAATAAAAGGCAAAATATATTAATTAAAATTGTATACAGAAAGACACAGCACATAGTCGACTGTTTAAATGTTAGTAAATATATTTCAATAGAAACATAAAGGTGGCTGGGATGTTGAGGGAGAGAGAATGGGGGCGAGTCTATGTTTATTCCTGAATCTTCGTACGCAGATTAAATGCTGATCTTGAAATTTAATTATTTTTTACCATTTGAATTTGTCGATTGTGTTGATGTATTGTTTAATGCGAGCGAAGGTGTGGGCAGATGCTGGTGTTACACACACACACATATTCTATATAGGTATACAATGTCAGGCTCATTTGGTCTGGTTTACCAGGTAGCTAGGAATGTATATATATATATATATATATATATATATATATATATATAGACTAATTTTTTCTGGTTTACTGATGACTAGGAGCAGTTAAATTTTTTTTAAATGGTTGCCAACTTTCTTTTCATACAAATACGAGTATTTTCCCCTCAAATCCTTCCATCTTCATTCCTACTCATATTAGATTTTTATAATTATATTTTGCGCAGTTTATTTTGTATTTCTTTAAATATTTGAGTTTAATTTCAACAAAGGTTATAAATGATGATTAAATATTGTTACATTTTTGAAAATTAATCAAATAAATGGATCACGTTTCAATATATCTATACCTAAAATAAATCTCTGATAAAACTAACCAAAGTGAAAACTTTAATGAGCATCAAAGCCTTCCTACAATAAATACAAATAATTAAGCATTAATTGAAACCTAGTCATGTTGTAAACATGCAAATAAATAATTAAATAATTACAGAATAATTTGATCAATTTTAAAATATAATAATCATAAAACTGTTTTTCAAGATAAAAATGCTAGTTTAAAATAAATGGGCTCATTTTATTATGTTTGAATTAAAATTACACAAACATCCACATATATAAATAATATACATAGACTGCTTATTTTTGTAACTACTTCATGTACTTATTAAAGCTCAATTAAATATGAATAAGTCTTAAGAGTCTGTCTCACCCAATAGATAACGCCCAGTTGGGTAGGAATTATAGCTCAAACCAGACGTCGCATCGTGGTGAAGTTTTTTGTACTCTAGAAAACAGTTGATTCGAGACCAGTGAGACTGTCTAACCATATTTTAAAAATTACAACAAAATTGAAAAATTATTGTTTTAAAATGATGAAACTACTAAAGTGATTTAAATTTGGCTGTTGTCAAGTGAAAAATGCAGAAAACCACACCTCAAAACGTTTACTGGTTTGAACGTAACAAAATATTTAACAACCCGGTTAATCGGGCGTGAGTGTTTATATAAGTGTACAAAGGCCTGTTATTTGCGATATTTTTTTATCAGTTAGAATTTTCATCACATTTAAAACTATAGAGGGGTTTATTGTAGACGTGTATAGTAAGACAATTAAACACCAATATTAATAGGGAATTTTAATTTGTTTCATTTATTTTACAGAGGTGTTTTGATTTTAAATACAATATTTTCAGAGTAATGCATTTACAGTAAATTTACACAATTCAAATATCCTCTTATTTGTATCATATATATTAATAAAGGCTCTTTTTGTATTTATTTTGAAGCCACCCAGATCGAAAAAAAAGTTTAGTTATAGTAAAATATTGTAGACTTTATAATGTAAATGTTAATATTTACCTTCATCGTTTGAAAAATCTATGGATAGTAAAATTCTCAACACTTTTTATTGTCTTTAAGTAAGATAATTCACAAAATAATTAATTTTTTCAGTGATATGTGATTAATTCATTGAAAATACCATATTCTATACATAATTCAATAAAATGTTGATATAAAGAGACAATTTTAGTTAAACTTCTTGTTTAATATTATCATAATGGTTTTTATAACATAGTCTAACACTAATTAAGAACTAATATTGTATTTGACAATAGGCCTTACTGTAATAAATACGTTTTGAAAGTTGTATTATGCTTTAGATTAGGTGTCTTGAGCACACAAATCAGTCAACGCACTAAATATATTAGTGGATGAAAAATAACCAAACAAACGTTGTCATAAGCTTTAGAAAATTGTTACATTGATATGGTTGCGTATAAATTTGAAAACGTTAATCCTGTGTAATTCAATTTTTATCAAATAAAAATAACACTGATGTTATGGAAATGTGCTGTAATTTTCATATAGAAAGTATGTGAAACTCCTCAAACGAGTTAGATAAGATATAATTTACTTCATACGCTTTTAAACAAGAGTTATTAAACGGCTTAATTAACGAGGCATGGGTGAGGAGGGCAATAAGAAGGAATACACCTGCATTCACGTCAAAAGAAGCTGTAAAACTCAAAATAATATATCATATTTGGAAAACCACCCGCAGAGCACCCGGCGTGATTCAAACTTTTGTCTTCACCGGAAGTATAGTCCATTGTGATCCCTGCGCCTTATAACACGTGGCCATTGATGTGAGACTTGTGGATACAAAATGACAAAATAAATTTACACTTGGCTCATAGTCGAGACAGATATCTCTGTCAGTTATCATACAAATGAAATCCATCCAGCTGAAACCAAATAGATACTTACGCAACGTTTTTCTGTTGCATAATTTGTTTTTACATCACAAAATGTTCTTCCCCGCCTGGAAGAAGCTACTTTTATCTGGTTTAACGCATCTGCTATGAAATAACATTTCAATAAACTAGTTTATGACATAACCTCCGTTTCATAATAGCTTCCCACCTTCACTGGTGGACATATGGTATAATCTGTTAGACTTAGATTGCGTAAGGACACCTTTGACGAAGACGTTGGAGTCTAAATCTTAAACAGGTAGTTCTGAGGGGGATTTATATTGTGGTTTTCCCCATACTCTTTCTTCTATAATGTTGGTGCATTTTCTTTTAAAAGACATATAAAATAAGCTTTTGCAACAAAAACTAAATACAAATTTATTCGGTGAGATAATGAGCACAGGAGTTCAAACTAACCAACTCCAAACCAAGCTGCGAATCTTGATAATTGAAGCAAAAGCTTAGATAAACATGGTTTGAAGGGTCTAGCTGAAATGTAACATTTAAGTTGGGAATCTCTAAATTTAGTAGTACATATAGTCATCATTATCATCAACAACATCATCATAATCAACTCTTTCCAGCCTGCGGCCAGATCAATTTAGTAAAATGCCTCCATCTTCCTCAATCCTCCCACCATTCATCCTCCTTTAATTCTTCCATTATTCTCCTTTCCCTTGCACACTTTCTGTTATCTGCTCCTCCCATATTTTTATTGCCCTCCTTTGCAACCTTTTTTCTACATACTTCTTTCCATCATTCTGTTTGGCACCCTCTTCTTTTCCATCCTCATTGCATGCCCATACCATCTCAGTCTTTCTTTCTCTACTATCTCATGTACTCCCTCTACCCCCACTATCTCCCGGATAGCTTCATTCCTAATCTTGTTTCTCCTCGTGACAGCTAACATGCTTCCCACAAACTTCATTCCCATGGCCTCCACTTTCCTAGTCTCTCTTACGTTCAATGTCCATGTTACTGCTACATGTGTGACAATAGGTACAAAGTACGCCCTGTACAACACTTCGTTACAATTCAAGGGCACTTCTCTTCTCCATAGCAGGCCTCTTACACACCTATGGAACAACTATCTCTACTGTCCTCTTCTAATTTGATCCTCTCTAATCCCATCCTTTGCCTCAATCCCGCTTCCAGAATATTTTACATTTTGTGCTTTTCTCAGCTCTACTCCATCCAACTTTATAGCTTTACTCCTCCTCCTTGTCATTATCATCACAACACACTTTGCTGTGAATATAGTGAAGTTTAAAAATTATGGTTAAATTCAACCACTTTTTTTTTAGCACTGCGTTTTACTACTTGTTCGGGTTATACGCTCCAAGGACGTACTGTATCCATAAAACTTAAGGCGTGCTGGAAGAGTAGACGCTAATTTAGGTTAATACTTTTATAGTTTTTATAACAGAAACTTTTTTTGTCCAACATCTATAAAAAAAGTAATCGGTGTACATGTTTATTTTTATTTTTCTAACAGTAATCTCAACAGTTTCTTAATGTTTGTCATGGGCATCACATAATTTGAACTAAGGTTTTTCTCTTAATTTAGGAAAATTATTTATAGTACCAGGTAGTTTGAAAGATATTTCATTATTGCCCTAGATACTTACATTGGTGGGCATGCAGGTTAAATGTCAGGCTGATCTACTCTGTTTTTCATGTAACATTGAGGATGAGGATGGAATCCCGGCAGGGTATACTGAGGGTGTTTTTTCCTTCATAATTTCCCACTCTTTCTTTAAACACAATGTAGGTGTATTTCCTTTTAATTCTACCTTTCACATCCTTACTCCTTTATTGTAATTAAATTTAGGTGACCCAGACGAGTAATAGGAGCGGTGAGGAAAATGTATATATTTTTCTCTTGAGTCTAAAACTATACATTGGACTGGTAAAATCTCAGAAATACTTCAGATTTAATGGGGCCGCCTCAAAGTGAGGAATTGCCAAGCAAACGTTCAGCTTTAAAACAATATAAGTATAATATGATGAATTTTCAACAGGGCTCTTTTTTTCTTTAACAACCCCATAGTTGGAATTTAGTTAATAGGGAAAATAATTGTTGTATTAGCTCACTTACAACAACCTTTTAAGCGTATTTGTTAAGGTGACCAATCATCCTCCTTTGGGGAGGACAGTCCTTCTTTTGTAGGTTCTGTCCTTCCTCGAAAAGTGTCCTCCTACCTGTCCTCCTTTTCGATATTTTAAAACTAATCTGTTAATCTCTGTATTCAGAGATGCCGCGCCGAACTGTTACGCGTCATGTGACGGTACAGTTCGGAAAGACGCGATTATGAAACGCATGCGCAGGGCATAGGAGAACTTCACGTGTCTCGCACTTGTCTCGCACCATTGAGCACTTCACTTTGTTTACTTTATCTCTATATTATACTTCGTGTTTACTTCTAACGGAAATACAAAATTATTTCTTTCTCAGTGAATATTATACTCAGGTAATTACAATTCACATTTTATTAATTCATTAATTCAATTTTATACAACCCTGTTTTCAACACAAGTGTAAAATAATTTAAATATAGATTTAGTAAAGTTTTATCGCTTTTGTTATTAAAGTTTTAATTTTAATTATTAATTTTATTTATTCATAATGTGCTTGCATCGTTCGTGTAGCTCTATATTTTATTTTTAATTTTTAATTTCATTTAAAGGATGTAAAAATCAAGAATCAACAATCAATTGAAAAAGGAATTTCCATTCCTCATATCAAAGAAAGACACCATTGTTTTCTGCAATATTTGCAGAGAAGAATTTTGTATTGCAGTTGGAGGCAGAGCAGCTATAACGAAACACTTGAACACCAACAAACATAAGCAATCATTAGATGCATCAGCTTCCAGTAGTAAATTAACAATTTTTTTTAAAACTTCTAATTATTCTGAAGATGAAAAACAGTTAGCTGTAATGGAGGGAACATTTGCATTTCATACCATAAGTTTTCGTAGTATGGATTGTACAACTAAATTATTGAAAAAGTTTCACAATGCTAAATTTTCTTGTGCCAAGACAAAATGTGAGGCTATTATTAAATCAGAATTTTAAAATTTACTGTGATAAAATACTTGCAGAAGACTTGAAAAATGCAGCATTTGTAACGGTTTTATCTGATGCATCAAATCATAATGAAACCAAATTGTATCCAATACTAGTAAGGTATTATAATGTTACCAAGGGCATTCAAGTAAAAATTTTAAATTTAGAATCCATTGAGGGTGAAACTGCTGAAATTTTGTCAAACCACCTATACAGAGTAATAAATGAAAACAATTTGAAATCTAAAGTTGTTGCACTAACAGCTGATAATACAAACACAAATTTTGGTGGGCGAAGACGCAAAGGAGTGAATAATGTCTATGTAAAATTACAAGATTTACTCCAAAAGAAAATACTAGGAATAGGTTGTAATGTACATATTTTGTCAAATGCAATCAACACAGCGTCATGTGCCATGCCAATTGATGTATAAGTAATAATAACGACAATTTATTTGTATTTTAGTCGTTTTACTGTTCGTGTGCCTACTTTTAAACAATTTTGTGAAGACGCAAATGTTGAATACAAAAAACTTTTAGGATATTAAAAAGTTAGATGGCTCGCTCTAACACCTGCTAGAGAGCGTGTTTTACAATTATTTGAGCCTCTCCGTTCATATTTTTTAAGTTTAGACAAATGTCCAAAAATTCTGGAATCTTTTTTCAATTATGAATTATCGGAGATATTAATGTATTTTGTACATAATCAGGCATCTATTTTCCACAAAACGATTCAAAAGATTGAAGGTGAACATATTTCAGCTACAGAAAAAAAAGAAAATTGTCAAACTTAGAGGAATCAAATCCGGGCATAACGGAAAAGTTTACCAAAGAAGTGCAGAATTTTTACCAAACATGTTTCCAATATGTCGAAGAATGGTCTGAAACAATATCACAGGAAATAACAGTTTTCAATGGTGTTTTTTAACTTCATCGCAAGTAAATTGGGCAGATATTGAAAATTGTTTTGAGTTTTTATCGAAAGAAATGCCTGATATTAAAATCGATGACAATTGTCTGTTTGAAGAAATTAGAAGACTGAATGTATATTTAAATTCTGATAAATTAGAACAATGGGAAAATCAACATGTTGAAATTGATAAAAGATGGGTGGAAATATTTAACCATTTCAAAAATGAACACATTCCATATGAAAATTTAGTTATTCTTGTTGAATTTACGTTGTGCTGCCCTGGAACTAATGCAGCAGTTGAAAGAGTTTTTTCAATTGGTAATGATTTTTGGATAAGTGAGAAATCAAGATTGAATGTTGATACTCTAGCTGCAGCACTTACCATAAAATTCAATATGTGGGATATTTCCTGCTCCGAAATTTCCAATATATTGTTAAAAAATTATATATTGACAAAAAATATTCATTCAATGGAAAAATACTCGTTTAATTAAATAATTAAAAAGGATGTAAGCATAATTAGTGTATTTTTGTTTGAATTAATAAGATGTTTCATTTATTTACGTTGTACTTTTTTCTTAAATATTTTCGTCCTCCTTTTCATTGTAAAAAAATTGGTCACCTTATATTTGCGGAACTTTAAGATTATATTTGATAAATTTATTTATATTTGTTTAGCACCACGTCTTACTACCCGTTCGGGTTATACGCTTATTTAATGAAAAAGGGATTTTTATTTAGCATTTCTCTACGAAAGACAATACATTTTTGATAAGCTCATAACATAGCATGATATTTGATAATTAGCAGCGAGCTTTCCTCTTTACCTTGGAATAGGAAGCTTGGTAGTTGTCTTTCCCCTCATTCTTATAAACTTGATAAAGGGTGGTCGCTGGAGAAGGGAGAAAGGAGTATATTCTTAAACAGAATCGAGAAGTATTTCCAGAAAAGACACATACCATTGAATTTTTAATTGACAGCGATTGATAGTTTCTCGCTGACCGAGGCTGCTGCCTTATGTAGGCCTCTAACCGTAGCGATGAGAAGTTTTGTAGACATCCAGGAATTATATTTTGGGATTTGAATTGAAAGAAAATGTATCCACATTTGCGTGAATAGAAAGTGGGAAACCATGTTGGAAAAACTACCCTTAGTAGATCCTGTCGGGATTCCATCCCCATCCTCTCCAGCACAGGTAAACCAGATTAGATGGAGGTAAAAGGTATTTCTATAATTATATCCTCCCTAAAGCTTTAAAAACTGCACCTTTCTTAGTTTTGTAATGTTGAGAAAATTCATGAAATTTGAGAGCAGCTCTATTTCAACGACCTTTATCACGAAATGTTGTGATTCTAAATTCGAAATAAATGGTTTTAAACACAGTACTAGTTTTCTTCAAATAAATATTATTTTTAAGAGGATCATGACATAGGATTATATAATATTTGATTATTATTTTGGAGTTTTTTAGGCTTTTTAGTTATCATTCCCATACAAAATTCAGGAATATGAGGATATTTCGATTCGGCTATGTGATGTCATTAATATAATTGTGATAAACACGTCGAAAAAAGTTGATGTACCCTTCAGAACGAAATTAAAAATTTTGGTGTAAGTAAGCAGAAATCGTAGTAGAACAAAATTGAGAGATGTGTCCAAACTTTTGTTCCAGATGGGATTTTAAGAACCCATTTCACGTCCGACTAATCGGTATATTAGATATAAAACTACGTTAGAACCAGAGAATAGCGAAGTGCGGTTTTCTTCATTCTTTACTTGACAGCAGTGAAATTGGGATCTATTAAATATTTATGTTTATTTTTAAATAATTACTTTCCATTGTTAATGTTTTTAGTTAGGTAAAACGATTTCATTGATCTCAAATATTGTTTTCTAAAGTTTAATACAGAAAACCGCTTCACAATGCGAGGTCTGATTCAATCCATGGGTTGAAATTTGATCAACCGAGAGAGAATTTGAGACTATCAGGACTTGAACAGAATTTGTAAAATTTATTTATTTCATCCTGTATTAATAATTTGAATTTGTATGTCTTATTTATTTGTCAACATTTTTCATCTGACGATTCTCAAAAATTTAGTGTTCATTTCTGATGTAGGACTCAATACTTTAATAGAATAAATGGTTAGCGAGATAATATGAAAATGATAACTAAACTTTTTCTGTCTAAATAATTAATTTCTTGAAAATCATATTTAATAACTCTTACAATGCAAACAATGCCAGTAAACCTGACCAAAATGTCACCATTAAAAACTTTGCTTTATTGTTATTTTTACCTCTTCCCGTCATAGTAATTTTAGAATCATATTCATCGCTTAAAACTTTAAAATTATCTAAGAAGTAGCCACTAATGTTACAAATGGGCTTCATAACATTGTCAAATCAAAACGAATAATCTGAATATTGAAGAAATAATCTCTTTATTTACTGAGAAATGAGTAAACAAAAATTTTTTGTTTAAGATTAAGAAAATACTTGATACTTTTAATTTAAATATATATATTTTTATAAGACCAGAACCACAAGAATTCACTGTACCTAAATATTAGAAATAATGCTTGCCAAAAAAATTTGGAAATTGGCATTTCAAATGTAATGAAATATTTAAATATTATAATTATCAGATTGATGAAGTTTAAATAACTATGACTCAACATGTATAGCCTCTTATAAGTTTAACATGTTTCAAACTTTGTTTGAATCTAAATAAAATGTATTGTATTGCACCGAAATAGCACACACAACAAGTTACTTGAAAAAAATCATCAAAAATAACTCTTTATATTGGCGGTTTTCAATCTAGATAGTAATATAAAATATGTTTACTAGAAAACACAAATAAATAGACACGTAACAATAACTATTAATGTTTGATATTTGCTCTACCAGACCATTACAATAGTGAATTCAGTGCCTCCTAGTCATTCGACCAGGAGATTCATTTTTCATATTTTATTTATCAGCATACTTCTGATGCTATGTTGATTGTAAATTATTGTTTTAAAATAAATACAAGGTTTTAGATTGTTTGCAGCAGCTGTTATATTCACACTGTTTAAGCTCTGAACAAAATTAGGCCGTGAGTAGTAAAACTCAAAACATAAAACGAGAGTTACCAGTTAGTGAAACATTAAACTGCGTATATTATATAGTCTGGAAGGAGGGGAGGGGCTGCATGGCTGACAATAAATGAACCATCGTCACATATCCTTACAACATAGGGTTTTTAAGAGGATAAATGAGAGTAACGAGCCTCATCGTCAACAATTGTGAAAAAAAAAAATGTTTAAAACAAGTTAGGGATGAGTTCACTATCGTCAACAGTGAAAAAACACACGCGATGATCTTATGCAGCACTATGTTGTGTAAAAATAAATGATAGTAGATCCAGAGTTGACGATAGAAAACTGTCAGCAATTCTGGAAACGATAGGCTGAACGAAGGGAGCATAGAATGGTCGCAATGTTTCCAACACTGAAAAAATAACACTGTTGTCAATACTTGAAACAAGGCTCCACCAGTAAAGTATACTATTATTATGGTTTTACCTTGTCTCTGACTTGGTAGAGTGATTTTTGAATACCTGCAGGATGGTAATTATCTTTACAGCATTAATGGATTACCATTCTTCTCACTCAAAGAAATGTGGATGCATTTTCTTAAAACTCACCCTACTGTTCTGTGTAGATTATACTAGTAGGTGTAAGCTACGGAGAGCCTGAACAGGCATTAAGATGCGTTGCACTTCATAATATATTGGTGTTGCTGACTCCTCACAAGGGCGCTGTTGCCAACACTAAACTTAGCCAGGAGAACGTTGAGAGAATGCAGTTCTGCAAACATCAAAGTGATATAAACTAGGGGTGTGACATGGAGACTTGAGCCCCTCCTCAGTAGCTGGCATTGTTCCCACGCATAGAAATGCTCATCCGCCTCTCCGGACGCCCCCCTTGCTGATACTGGAGCTGACTGGAAGGAGCAGGAGGTGGATATCGCCACTTACGAGGCCTGGAGAGAAGGTTACCGTCAGTCGAGGCACGGCCCCTGAACGGAGGCAGGACATCTCCCCCTCCTGGCTGATAAGCCTCCCCTCGGTGCTCCACGCCTTCCGCTTCGCCCTCCTCGTCCAGTCCTACCTCAGTCCACCTGCGACCTGAGAACACGAGACTTACACATCAAGAGGATTGTCCGAGCGGTTATACGGGTAGACCACAAGTCGAGGAGTTCTAGTTTTAGCCCCAAACGGCTTCTATCATATTCTAGTATTTATTTATAGGTTCATTCTTTTAATATAATAATAGTTTGTAAGGATACCTCTTTCTATATACCCTAAGATTACCCTAAAAGGTAGCAAGTCTACCTTGCATTATTCCACTATGGTATAACTTATAATATAGTGCCATAGTGTAATCCGTAAGTGCACGTAATCAATATTCACTAGCTTCGTACACCATCAACATTTGCCCTAATTTACCACCCATCGGCTGGATGCATTAGCGATGGTTTCCCACATGGGATTTTAGATTTAATGTTTTAAATCCTCCATCCACTCTAACAGGAGTGCCTTCACTATCCTTATAGGCCTACCTTAAATCAAGCCATGCTGTTAAACGTAATATTAATTAAAAAAATACTATATGAATTTAGAATTGACCTTTGTGTGAGTCAAGTCACATAATCTTGAAATGTCCCTTCCCCAGCTCTTGTGGGACCAAGCACACCTTTACACCATAGCAGCTGGATAATTAGTATTCTCCATAATTGTCTCCTAGTTTACAACTTTTTGATAATTCCTCTCAAATGATTTTCCGTACAAATAGCACATGCATTATTATTTCCGTGTTTGCCGGGCTGTGGTTTTAAGGATTAAAAAAAACACTAGCTAAATGATTTTAGAAATATTTCTGCAAATCACTTTTCTTATAAATAGTCTGTTGGCAGTTTCAAACGTTACTAAGTCTGTACTGTTATGTTTTCATACTTCCATACATGGGATCTGCAGCTGACAATTTAAATATGTATTATCAATATCCATACAATTATTATTATTAGGTGTTCTGTCTTACTACAGGTCCAGTACTTTTCTCAGTACACCCTGTCCTCTGCCTTCTCCTTCAGCTCCCAGAATTTTCATTTTTCATTGGTTTTGTTCACTTAACTCTCCCAGAATTGTCATTTTTCATTGGTTTTGTTCACTTAACAAAAGAGGTTTTCAGGGAAAATATAGTGGGACAGTTTTCCATTTTTTTACCCACACCGCAGCACCACGGCTGAACTACCCCTCCATGCGGTTACGCCCTTGACTGTTCGATCTTGAACCATCTCGAGCATCATTTGCTCTGTACCTCAAGTCGACCCTAATACCGCTGCTGCCCTGTAACAGCCACGTGGCTCCGTGCAGAGAGACGTGATATACCCCACGTCAATAAGTCCTTAACAAAACTTAGCCGCCACCAAGGTCTAGGATATACGGGTCTGACTGATCTTTAGTTTCACTGATCAGACATTGAAGCCGCGAGTATCTTAGCATATTACACGCGCTCGATTCAAATATTGTAGATAAGTTTGAACCACAAAGCTTTAATTTTGTTTTTGTATAAAGTAATATGGAGACCATATAAAATAATTAATAGCTTGAAAAAATTTTTTTTTACTAAACACGTCAACTACAATAATTATTTCCAATGAGTGTAAAAGCATTTAAATTTGCTTGGTAATGTGAAATATATATTTTCTTTAGAAAAATTAGCTCTATACTCTAGGGGAGGAGTCGGGGGAGGGTGTTTATATACACAGTGTATTATATTTAAATTGTAGAAATCTTCTTATAAATTAAATATATTTTTCACATGATTTTGACCCCAATTTTTGTCCCTTGGGATCATCACGACACCTTGATCGCCTACCAGCGTTTAAATCCTAGTGTTTAATTATTCTTTCACTGCACCCACGGTTATACAAACTTAATTACGGTTATTAGGTAGACTGTTGTAGGTAGACTTGAAAGGAAATGTACCCTTATTTACTTGGAGGGAGAAATGAAAACAGTTTAGGAAATATCAACCCCTGTATACACGGCCAGAATTTGAATCCCGAACTCCCCATTCCCAAAAATCCAAATTAACATGATGTTAGGCCCGCGTGCCTCCCCTCCTCTACCCCCATTACTTGTTATAATTTATACAAATTGTTTATATAATAACTGTACGAATGTGACTAAGATGTCGCTAAAGAGAATCATCCAATCCAGCTGGTATTTTTGATGGAATGGTGTCAGCGCAACTCGTACAAATACTGGGCTGCTACAATCAGCTAGGTCCAGAGTTTTGTAACCTAAAGGAACGCAAGCAGTTTTTATCATTTTAACCATTTTAACCAATTATTATAGTTAATACTATGTATTTTACTAGTAAGATCCTTTTTTTCTCATCTTAGTTATTTTTTTCTACTCACCATATTACCTAAAACCATCAAATGGAAACGTGGTAATTCAAACGTCTTTACAATATTTTAACTGAGCGCGTGCTAATATGCTAAGATAGTGACGCTTTTTTCTTCAATGTCTGATCAGTGGAACTAGAACTGTGTAAGGAGTGTCATAGGGGTGGCACGTCACCGACCTTACTGCAGCAGCTAAGCCCGCACAATGTCAATGCCTTAGCTCACCCCCACTTCAAGGAAGCTTCTGTTAAGTCTTACACATGTGGACTCAGAGAAAGATCCCATGGGCCAGATTAAGGAACATGTACGAGACCATACTGCCAGGCTATAAAATTACACTATTAAATTGAAAAATGTTATCATTGTTGACCACAAAAAAGGTTTGTATTTTCAAAAACCTTCTCAAATAGCCTGAGACTTAAACAGTGATTTTTTCAAAACTTACGATAGTTTAAAAAAAACTTATATTCAAATTTATATTCGTGATGTGTTGGCGTACATAATTTTTATACCTATTTAAAAATAGACTGTGCTTTTCGATTTAGTTTATAGATGGAATACGCACTGTGTGAAATATATAAACCTGGTAAGGTCTGTATCATCCAATTTAACTGTGAGACAACAACTTTAACAGAAATACAAGTGAGAGATAAGGGGGTAAAAGCTATTTCAACGTAATAGAGTAGAAAACCGATTTTATACAATATTGAATATAAAATATACGCTCGTCTTGTCAGCATTCTTGTGGGAAAATATCTTTGAGGACTTAAGTTACATGTTTAATATTTGCATAAAAAGATGTAGCCTATAGAAGAGAAATAGAAGATGTAGGTAAAGGTTATGGGAAATTCTCTATAAATTTGAATTTTAAATCGAGAAACTTCCTTTTAAGTGCACTTTGTTCTAAATATAAATATAGACCCGTGTAAAACAGAAGAAGCGAATGCGTCAAAACCAAAGAAATTTGAGGATTTCATCATTACATCACATGTGTCAAGTTATATTCATACAGAAAGGAACAGTTATAAAAGTTACCAATATAATTTTAATATATTTATACTTAAAGCCATGTGATCTTCAGTTGTCACGCCACTCACGTTTGAGAAATAATATCAATATATTTTAAACAATAATAATTTATTAATTTATTTACATTTATAAGTCCTTTATGGCTGGCCAACAGTCACAAGGTCTATAACAGGCCAGTACTGAAAAGTACACAAGTACCTGACATGTAAGCATGAATACATAATAAAATAAAAAATAATAGTAATGATACATACAGATAAATAGTTAATAATAGGTAAGAAAATACTAATTATAATAAAAAACTACATTATTAAAAAGTAGTAGAGAAAACTCAATAATCATTGATAGCATAGAAAGAAACAATAAGCAAATTTAAGTATTAGGAGTAGAACATGTACTGGGCAGATTAATAATAGGGGATTTCCTTAATAATAATAATAATAATAATAATAATAATAATAATAATAATAATAATAATAATAATAATAATATAATAATAATAAAGTAAGATATCATCAATGTTGATCGCAAAAATATATCTAAAAGTTCCTTTATAGCTGAATTATACAAGGGTCAAGCAGAGAGTTATTTTGTACATATTTATTAAAAATAGTTTTGATTGTGAATATTATGTAAGAATCAAGCTTTTATTGGAACACACTAACCATATAAATAAACACAAAACCAGTTTGTAACTCCACGAGTATTGTTAGGAAATGGTCATGTCCGTGCGGTTACAGGAGTCGTGAAATTTCTCTTGGTTTTTAGGTTTAATTTAGCTTTGGTTTTGAATATAGAATTTCGCCTTGGTGATAAATCTAGGTAGAACAAAAACTAATCTCTATATTCTTTAGTGCATACTGATAATTAAAAATTATTTTATTCCTTCTTAGCATAACAAATGGGGGATATGGCGTCAGACATGTAATGGATGTAAAATAAAATAAAAATACGCCCATGGTCAACACCCTTAACTTGCTAGGTACATGTGATAATTTTAAGATTTACAAGTTTCTTTATTCTGGAGCTACTTCCACCAGTGAGATATGAGCATATGGTCTAAGGTGTCAGGTTCACAATAGACTGGACTGTCTGTGAAATAGAGGTCGAGGCTAATATTTCAATTGAGTCCAATGGGGATTTAGATTATATTTTAACCATCCCCTATCCAAGCTAGCTCTTCCTCTAAATAATCTTTTTCATCCCAACACTTATACTAAATTCTTTATAGCCATAGTGTTAAGCAAAATAAAAATAAATAATACAACACAATTGGACAAAATCATAAATCTTATAGTCAAATTCAATATGTGACAAAATTTTCAAAAATAAGTTAGCAGTATACTGCCTTTTAATAATTTTCCCTCAGAAAAACAAACATTATATTAATATTCATATTAAACACCTTTTAGAAATTAAACTTGATACAAATTGCTATAAACGTTTTGTTTAAATTTCAAATTTGAGTAATTTTTGACAAATTTGAATTCTATAAAATCAGTCTTTACCTAATTTTGAGGACTAAAATCGAAATTTAAAGAACCTGAGCTTATATAATTTAGTATCAAAGCATCAAGTTTAAACAAAACCCGCTAAAGTCATGGCCTCAGGATCCGACGGACAGACTGAATTGTAGGACATATTTATTTGTAGCATATAAAACGTAAGATACATCTTAATCTAGAGATTTAAAAATAATTACGGTTACAATAATTTCTCTATATCAGAAAGTAAACACTACTGGCTGCAACCCAATCTCTTGTATATATTTTAATAAGCCCATTTCCGGTAAGTGTAATTATGAGAAAACGGCTTAACCGATTTTGACCAACGAACACTCATTTTAAAGGATGTATGTATATCAAAATGAAATGTATATGAAAATGTAATGTGTAATGTATATGAAAAAGTAATGTGTAATGTGTAATGTCTAATGTCTAATGTCTAATGTCTAATGTATAATGTGTAATGTCTAATGTGTAATGTAATGTAATGTATGTATGCATATAGGCTATGTAAGCCCTACATATTTTAGCTTAATTTGAGGGCAAACACCACAACCAAACCCCAGACCATCAATTCACTTTTTTTTTCCACACACTCTCCTATATTTCAAGTCAGATTTAGTTACTAAGGAAATTTTACGATATCTATAAAAGTTATTAAAACTCATTTTCATATATTTATACGTAATCATGTGATCTGCAAACTTCACTTTTCAGTGTTAAAAAATACTTCTACTATACTGTACTAATAAAGCAACGTATTATCAATATTGAAATTTTTTTATAATGGTTCCTTCATAAAAGAAATCAAATTATATCTCAGGGGTTAGCACGTCTGCCTAAGAGTGCGATACTAAATTTTTAGTATAAGCTAGAAGACTATTTTTTTGTAAAATTTGGGTCCCTTTACTTTTTTACCAGTGATGAATTAACTGTTGTACCCACTCCAGTGGGCGCGTGGTCTAAGGCGTTATTCTCGCAGTAAACTAGACTGCCGATGACGAGGGGATTGAGGTTCGAGTCTTAGTCGGATGTACTGATGATGGTTTTCCCAAATTAGTTTTCCATTCTACCTCCACGCCAATGCGGTTACACTTCCTCTAAATATAATCTTCCTCAACCCTCAAATCTTTAGACTAATTAGAACATAAGCGTATAACCCTAACGGGTAGTAAGACGCAGTATTAGAAAACAAAAATTATTGACTTTAGGACTTGTGTTTTTATAGAGTCACGCTAGTTTGTAAGTTGTTTGTAAAATTATATATACATTTACATACAAATGGGAATGAATCTCATATTTTCATTGAGAAAGAAAACAAAAAATTTAAATTTAAATTTCAATAGTTTTATTTGAAATAAACAGAGTGTACTGTAAAATGTGTAACCCACTTCAGCGAGGGACAGAAGACACAAAAACAATTAAAAGATTTCAATTAACATGTGTTCCACTTGACCTTGTTTCCGAGTTACAGCCAAGTAATTCCATGAAACTGTTTGTATACCATATTCGACATCTCTTTACCTGCTGACTACGTATGTTCTAGAGCAGCGATTGTTAACCAAGGGACCGTGAAAGGTTTTTTAAGTGGCCTCGAATAAAAAATTTAAAATGTTATCTGCTTATTACTGATGTCAATTATCTTACATTTTACGTTTTGGAAGATATAATTCGATGATCGTGAACATGTAAGTACAGTGGTCTCTCAATTTTTCGGGGTAATGGAGGGTAGGGAAAGCACGGATAATACAAAACAGTCCCCATCTGTTTACCATCGCCATTCAAAATTTGTTTCCCTTTGTTTCTAATTATTTATGTGAAAAGGGATTTTCAACAATAGCAAATAATAAAACGAAGCAGCGAAATCGACTCCTGCATGCGAATATCATTAAATTATACAATCGAAACAAGAATAGACAAATTAGTGGAAAGTGTTCAACAGCAGAGATTCCATTAAATACATTTAGGTAAATTAATTCCTGTTTTTTATTTGTTTGTTATTATAATCAGTAAATAAAGACATTATTTTAGAATAAATTTGAATGATTAATATTTTAGTAAAACCAGGGGACCACGAAAATATTTTAGGATATTTAGAGGGCCTCGAGTAATAAAAGGTTATTCTAGGCTATTATTAATGGTTATTCCAAATTCCATGTATATCTGAAATAGTTCGGCATTATACGACACATTAACTTCCGTCTTGCCTTTAGGCTAAAGGTGGCCATTTTTAGCACCTCCTATAATGCTAAGCAGCTCCAAGTTACTGGAATACAAACATGACCAATTTGGAAACAAGATCAAATGGGACACATATTTATAATAATATTTTTCATTGTGTCGCCTGTCTTTATTTATTTATTTGAGGTATTTAACGTGCACTTACTGAACCAACCAATTATATCAGCACAAAATAATATTCCATAGTGAGAGCAAAAGAGCCCATCACATGAGCTTCCAGGGTTCTTTTACATGCCACAATTGTCTTAGACGTTCGACTCACATCGCACTTAATTGCCATTGACAAGGAGATTGGGTATGAAAACGTGGCTGGTAATACTGGGCATGGCTCTCCACTTATCGTATAGCAATATAATTTTAATATCTTAATATCTCCCCACTTTAAATGGGGCGTAAATTCTTTAAACTACCATTTTAGTCCCTAACCTTTTAGTTTAGGCGTTGATATCTTCGGTGTTACTCGCACAGTTGAGAACTAGTCTCGTTTGCCACTAACCGGAAATTCAGAGTTTAATCCCAGCTGGCTTTGCTAAAGGAATGTTTTTCCTATCTCTCTCTATGTAAATGTGAATACATTTACCTTAAACTATACCTTTATCATACCTAGCCCATTAACGTAGTTAAATGCGTGTAACCTGAATGCTTAGTAAGATGCTTTGCAAAAACAAGTAATTTTGGTACACGTTTCAGTGGCCGTATGGTCTAGGGCGTCACTCTCGTAATATACTAGATTGCCAAAGACGGGGAGATCGGGGTTCTATCCCGGTTGGGTGCACTAAGAGTGGTTTTCCTATATGGTTTCCCACTCACTATTTACACAAATGCGGGGACACTTCCTCTAAATTAAACCTTCCTAATCCCTAACACATTAGTGTAATTAGTACAAAGGCGTACAACATAAATGGGTGGTAAGACGTGATGCTATATTTAAGAAAGTACTTTTGGTGTTAAAACATACCAATAAAATATTAAAAAATAAAATTTTATTAGTAGTTATTAGTAGTTTCTTAGGTCCTATTAGCCCTTTTTGAAGGCTAATTACAAAAAAATCTAGAATACCAAATTTGATTATTTTCTCACATTATTTTTCCACGTGGAAGTAGTATCGTGCTAGACCCTTAAAGCGTGGGTTTTGATTTAGTGGAGTGTTAAAGTGTAGATCTACTTCGAATATTCTGGACTAGCTCCAAAATCGGCACAGGTTCCAAAATTTAGGGTTTTACAAACAAGAATATCCTATGGAGATATATTTATTAAGATGCGATGTATTTAAATCGTCTCGCTAAAAAAGTAACTGGAACCAGAAACTTTTTATAGAACAGAACACATGGGGTTTCAGCTATAAATAAAACATTTACTGGGTCAATGTCTGGTCTTGATTCTTAAATTCAATAAAATAATTTATGTCATAGATAAAAACACTTAATGAAGGTATTGAGTACATTATACATTATAATTCTTTAGGTCTGTTAAAAACGCTTCAAAAACGTTACCATAATGTATTGTCGATTATGAAAACATAATATAAGGGCGCCACTTATATAGTTTTATTTTTTGTTTCAAATAAGGTGAAAGTGTCATTTTCTAGAACTACAAGCTCATTCCCTGCTAGGAGTGTTGTGTATATTCCTCCTGGTCCAATCGTATTGGCAGCAAGATGCAGGGAACTATTATCTGGTTCCTATTAAGACTGTGGAAATACCCTTTCCAAGGTCAATCATACTGGCAGAACTATGTAGAGAACTATAAGCTGGTTCCTACTAAGACTGTGGGGATACCCTCTCCTAGCTCAATCATACTGGCAGAACTATGCAGGGAACTATAAGCTGGTTCCTACTAAGACTGTGGAGATACCCTCTCCTAGCTCAATCATACTGGCAGAACTATGTAGAGAACTATAATCTAGTTCATACTAAGACTGTGGGGATACCCTCTCCTAGCTCAATCATACTGGCAGAACTATGTAGAGAACTATAAGCTGGTTCCTACTAAGACTGTGGGGATACCCTCTCCTAGCTCAATCATACTGGCAGAACTATGCAGAGAACTATAAACTAGTTCATACTGGACTGATGCTTCAAATCCCTTCTTCTTTACCATCCCCCTCCCCAATAAATGCCCGTCTCACATCAAGGGTCCTAACTTAGGTAGGTAATAAATCGCTAAACGGGCGTCGCATTGTGGTGAGGTTTTATGTATTACACTCTAGAAAACATTATAAGATAGTCCAGGGAAGCGGTTTTACTAGATTTAAAAAATAAATTAAAATTGTAAAATAAATAGCTAAGATTACTAAAAAAAACTATCAAACTGATTCCAATCTCTCCGTTGGCGAATAAAGAAAACGGCACTTCAAGGTCCGAGTGTAATCTAGTATATAATATCCCCGTTTATCGGCCTTGAGCTGAGCTCTTATGGTACAGTGCATACATATTTTTGTGCGCCGCAAAGATACCAATACTTACGCTCAGTAAATTCCATCCAAACTTCCTCGGTGGCCGCATGATCTAAGGCGCCATTCTCATGTTAGACTAGACTGCCGATGACAAGGAGATCGAGTCTTGAAACCAGTTCGGATACACTGAAGGTGGTTTTTACAAAATGGTTTTCTACTTTACCTCCACGCAAATATGGGTACACTTCCTATTAATTTAACTTTACTTATTACTAAGTAATTAGCGTATTTAGTAAATATGCATATTGCCTAAATAGGTATTAAAACGTGGCGGTAAAAAAAAATCCACGCAGTTTCTTAGTTCTTAATTCCAAGTGTCACATAAGTTGCTGTCGCTCCAAATCTATGGGTTACCGGTGATAAAATTTCAAACTTGACTTGAATTTTTTAATGTTTGTGACAATTCAATAGCAAAGTTGAGAGTCTCATTAACTCCTATTCCTTAGAACTGGCGCGGTCTTGATGTTAATCAACGTGACAAGTTCACTCACCGCAATAATTACAAACATTTAATGAGCATTCCGGTAGGTTACCGGTATTTGACAGTAAAATATTCCTATGATTTTTTAAGTAACTAAGCTTTAAGCAATTTTAATTCATAATAAACATTAAGTTTGCATTACAAGCCTTACTAATCAAATCTACTGGTTAGGATTTAGGAAGGAATCTTATAGCA
>CABFWB010001713.1:0-25804 GCA_902151455.1 Timema bartmani | reverse complement strand
TTTTTATAATTGAATTATGTTATTTTAACATTTGTCTTTCTTTTTTCAATAAGTGATTCAATAATTTAATATCAATTATCATAATTAATAACATACAAAGTTAATACTCTTAACATTGCTTAGTTACCAACTTTATAATTTAGTAATATATCAAAAATTTTAACATTTTTACATAGATAGTATATTAATGAATTTGTCACTTGTATACTATTTGTGCTGTTAAGTGAACTGTATGTTACGACGTTGAAGTCTATGTAAAATAAACTCATAGTTTATCACTAATTTTTCATTTGAAGCTGTAATCATAATATAGGTTTTTTTCACTTAAAAGAATATATTAATACTTTTATTAAACAGAATACATAACCTACTTAATTAAAATTGAATTTTACATTTTATTTATATAAGTGTTCCTTACTAAACAATCTCTAAAAATGTTTTTCAAAAATCTTAATGCACCTAGTTGGGATTTAAAATCCACCTCCCCACCCTCTTACCGATGTTCATGAAGTCCAAGGAAACATATTCACTATCCACTAGATTAACACTGACGATGTACAGGTCGAGTTTAAACTCCTTGCTAGTTTGGCCGTGAGTGATTTTCCGTATGATTTATAGCTTTGGTTTTCAAACTCTCCCTCCATGGCAGTGCGCCTATATTTTCTCTTACTTTTCCCCTTGTTCCTGACCCATAAATACCTCGTTTAGTAGCCTTTGCATTGTAAACGTATGAATTAAAAATAACAACTACGACTTTCTTGTCAGCGGTGACCTAGTACAATGTGAGCCTAGAATCTTAGACTGTTTGGCCACTGATATGAGTCAGATAAGCGTCCAACATATTGAGGATATATCTGTACCTATCATCATGATGGGCGAGATGGTAGGAAGGCTCCCGTTCGGGAAATAGATTGCCGTGCCGTTCGGCGTGGTGGCGGCGGAACCGGACGAGCAGAGGACTCGATTCGAGTCCGGGCTGATGACCTGCTCGTTGCGCAGGTCACTCGATGACCTCCGAAGCTTAGGACACTTGTTGTGGACCTTCCAGAACCGGCACACGTCTCGGAACACGGACCAGGCCTGAAATAACGGACGAGGTATTGGGACGCATTAGAGCTATCCGTTATGGGGGTAGGGATGAGTAAGGTGGAATTTAGAGTAAAATTACCAGCATTTTTGTTAAGGAAGAGTGGAAACCCATTTGATAAAAGAACCTTTAGGGCGTTGCCTACTCATGATGTAACGGTAAGTCTATATATGATTCCCCCTGTTAATTTATTTACGTTTCATTAATCTATTTTTAAATATATAACATTGAAACTAATACCATACATTCTTAAATAAATCTACAAATTGTCTAATATTGCTATGAAACTATTTTTTGATCCATAAGTAATTTTTTTTAAATGTATTTTTTATATAATCTTCTACAACGTGAGTCTGTGCACAAAATAGCCAGTAGAACTCTTCCTGCCAGAGTAGATTAAAAAGATGTGTGTAAGAATAATATGTCTAGATATATACAGGATGTATTTTAATCGGTATCAAATACTATAGGAGCATATTCACACCGACCAAACGTTAAGAAAAGTTCATATAAAAATGAGTTTAGAAACGTTTAGTTTATGAGCTAGGAGGAATTTTATTTTTCAATTGATGTTAGAAATTTTGAACACTTCAAAATGTGGATTGAATTTTTATTTTGCACCACCTATTACTACCCTACCGGGCTATTGACATACTGTATTTATAACAAATGAAGTATACATTAGGTGGGTTGAATTTTGAGAAAGTGTATCAGCATTTGCGCGAAAGAACATTTTTTATCACCGCATCTTACTATCCGTTTGGGTTATACTCTTATGTACTAATTACGCTAATAGTCTTAGGGATGAGGAAGGCTAGATCTATAGGAGATGTACCAGCATTTGCGTGGAGGAACCTTTTTTTCTTAAATCGCCCCAGTACACCCGACCAGGATTATAACCTTGATCTCCCCGTCATCGGCAGTCTAAGTTACTGCGAGATTAGCACATTAGAGAATGCGGCCACTGAAGCAGGCGGAGGAGTAGTTCACCCAGCCGAGATTTAATTTCCGCCACTGGCAAATCAATTAAGGCACCTCTATTTATGTCTCTACAAGTGCAGGTTTGAGTGAAGATAATAAATCATATTAATTAAAACTTATTATTAGATTTAGCTTCAAAATAACTCTGTCTTTTACTAATCTCATAATATATTTCAATGATTTTCAACATAATTTTTTTACCTTGATTACTTTTTAATGTTTCTTAAATTCTATATAATTCAATAAAAATAATTTAATTTTCAAATATTATTATGTTCATAATTTTGATTTATATTGACTGATATATGAATCAATAATTTATAAAATTAATATCTACCAATCAATAATATTCAATTTAACAACTTTTATATTTATACTTATTTTTAATGTGTTTTATGTTATTATAATTGTATCTAACATTTTAATTCCAAAAATTCTTTAAACATTTTTTGACTCAATATTATCAATTTACATTATATATCAATCAATCCTTATACTATTATATGACTTTTTTTTTTATCATTTTCATACTTTTTTGATTGAATACATTAGACATTTTCTTTTCAAGTCTTGTCTTAAAATAAATTAAACTTACGCGTGTCTGGTGGGCTCCAGATTTGGTTGTTATTCGTTAACTAATTCAAGAGTTATGAGAGAGAGTCAAGGTGTAACAAACTCACACTCACGAGTTTACTATCACATATTAAAAATAACAAAGGCCTTATTTATATTTTAATATCGGGAGTCAACCATTCTCCTGGTATACGAATAACAAACAATTCAAGCCGAATGGAGGATTGACAGTATTTATAGTCTAGTATCGGGAGTCAACCGTTCTCCTGGAATATGAATAGCAAGCAGTTCAAGCCGAATGGAGGATTGACAGTATTTATAGTCTAGTATCGGGAGTCAACCGTTCTCCTGGAATACGAATAGCAAGCAGTTCAGGCCAAATGTAGCATTGGCTCACCTCCGAATCTCGACTATACATACGGCTCTAAGTGGTCCTCCAGACCACAGCGTTTCACCTGCTCTACGCTTTCTCTCACAGAGATCTCGTGGAAACACACACAGCCAATCTCTTGACTTCTTCTCTGTCCATCTTCTAAGGAAACCATCCTCTCCCCCCATTGGTCGGTTTTGTTTCCCACTAAAACCACTGGCACATCCGTCACAGCCTCCTGCAAAATACACAATAACACCTCAGAATGAATTGAAAAAAAACCCAAAAAACTGTACGTTGCACCTCATAGTCTTTCTCACTCCTTAACCTAATAAAAATGGAGACGTTTAGTTAAAATTCGTAAGATATTTGAAATGAAATAAAATACATTATTATAGAAATATACTGGGTAAAAAATAGAACATTGCGTTTCACTAAAGAATATATATGAAATCATACACACGATCACAGAACCATATTATTTGTACTGTGCATTTGGAACTCCCCATTTACAAAATTCTAATTAAAATTGTTTATTTCCATAACTCAGAAAATATTGATTTTATAAAATAAAAGTTGTTTATTTTTAAGAGACCTACAATTGAAAAACGGTAAGTTATTTCGTAGATCAAAGCGTGGTGGGGATATGAACAAAATTGGATACATCCGCGTGTACCCTCAAAGTCATTTTAAATGGAAAATTAAAATTTATCTTTTTGTTTTTGTTTTATGTTAAACAGTGCTTAGATACGAATTTTAATCAATATTGTTGTAGTGAATTTTGAGAAAATATTTTTTTTCTATTTAAGCCTTTACGTAAACTCCCTTTAATTTTATTGTTTGATATCTAATTCCAAAAACTCCTTGGGAGAGCCTTATGTAAACCCTATATACCAAGTTCTAGCCTGATTGGTAAAGTGATATCGGCTCTAGGTCGAGATACGAACAAACACACGATATCGTAAAAAAACAAAAAAAAACTATTTTTCGTGTTCAGTGAGTCATGAAACATCGATATCCACCAAAATTTCCAATTCTGTTTTTTGACCATCACAATACTTTCTCTACCTAAGGTCATGAGACAGTGAAAATTTATCAGAAACATTCTTAAAGATAAAGCTGATTTAACAGTAGAACATGGTATTATACCATCATGTTTTAAGTTACAGGTACATTCTGATTGTAGCCGACGTTTAATACAGGTTTCCCCTGCTTCCGTGGCCACATGGTTTAAGGCGCCACTCTCGTGTTGGACTAGACTGCCGGTCACAATAAGATTGGGATTTGAAGTGTCAGGTGTAGTGAGTTTTTTAAATGGTCTTTCACTCTCCCTTCAAGCAAATGCTGGTACACTTCCTTTGAATGAAACCTTCCTCATCTCTGATTTATAAGTAAATATGCGTATAACCTGCCAAAATAGTAAAACGCGGTGCTAAAAAAAATCAAAAAACACAGGTTTCCTCTCTGCGCGTTGAGTCTTACTATTTATACGAGCTATCCACATATTTACACTGATAGGGTAGGGATTAAAAAGTAGGAGTTTGAAGAGGTGCACTTATATTTGCGTGTAGATATAATGGGAAACGATAAAGGAAATAGCTGCTCTCAGTACATTCGGCTGAGATTCTAACTAAACCCGACGTCCCTGCCAACAGAATCTCGGCCATTACAATATTGACGCGTCTGCATGCCCACTGGTGTGAGTAAACACACAGGGCTGGCGGTAGAAATGTGGAGAGCAATTTAGAGGAAATGTAACCACCCCTATGAAAAAACCATGGTGATAAATACACTCTGTAAAACCACAATGATAAAACTCCTACGGAAAACCAAAATGATAAATCTTCTCTAGAAAACCACAGTAATATATCCCCTCTAGAAAACCATATTAATAAAACCCCAATGGAAAACCACAGGAATAAATCCCCTTTGGAAAGCCATAATGATAAGACCCCAATGGTAAATCACAGTGATAAATCCCCTCTGGAAAACCATGGTGATAAAACCCCTATGGAAAACCACAGGAATAAATCCCCTTTGGAAAGCCATAATAATAAGACCCCAATGGTAAATCACAGTGATAAATCCCTTCTAGAAAACCATGGTGATAAAACCCCAATGGAAAACCACAGGAATAAATCCCCTTTGGAAAGCCATAATGATAAGACCCCAATGGAAAAGCACAGTGATAAATCCCCTCTGGAAAACCATGGTGATAAAATCCCTATGGAAAACCACAAGAATAAATTCCCTCTGTAAAGCCATAATGATAAAACCTCTATCAAAAAGAACAGTGATAATAAATTCCATACTTAGAGCCACTGCGATAATTTCTCTCTGGAAAACCATGGGATAAACCCCCTCTGAGAAACCCCAAGGAACGTTTTGTGTCTGGAAAAAACAGGCAGTTTTGAAAATATAAATACGGGAATATTCGAGAATTTAGAACATTTAGTGGAAGTTTTAAATAATAGGACTATATATAGAAGAAAAATGTAAATAAAAAACTAAACACGCTAATTCTAACATATGTATTATCACCCCCTAGCTCGTTATGACACTCTGGGCCGCGTAGCGACCAAATTAATTTATCTCCTGTTTTAAATATAGTTTTACAAAGAATTAATAGCCAGAGCTATTATTTATGCTTATTAGTGGGGATTACTCCACCTAGATATCATATTCTGAAAATTGAAAAATGACACCTGGACACGGGAATCGAACCCGGGACCTCTGGCTTAGTACGCCAATGCTCTAACCACTGAGCTATCCAGGATTCGTCTCGTGCCCTGGGTCACTCTTCACTCATATTTTAAGGCAGAGTCTATGATGGACTTAGCGGAAATCGTCGGCTACAAATATGTGATTATATTAATATCACGAGCCATCGGATAACGCAGCCATCTGCGACTCGGTAGTTGGCATTATGCTGCCATTTGCACAATTATTAAATTGTACGGGATCGCACATATTAAGAATTAATATTATATTAATATCCGATGGCTCGTGATATTAATATAATCACATATTTGTAGCCGACGATTTCCGCTAAGTCCATCATAGACTCTGCCTTAAAATATGAGTGAAGAGTGACCCAGGGCACGAGACGAATCCTGGATAGCTCAGTGGTAAGAGCATTGGCGTACTAAGCCAGAGGTCCCGGGTTCGATTCCCGTATCCTGGTGTCATTTTTCAATTTTCAGAATAGTTTTACAAGCTTTCACACTAGTTTAGTGAAAAGTGAAATTTTACTCCTCTGTACCTCAATATTTGGATGGAAAAAAGGTAACTCCTTCTAAAAAAAATACTGGAAAACACAGATAGCTTTGTAGTAAGTAAAAAATAGTTACCCTGCGTGTGGATAAATGAAATATTTAGTAGCTTTTTGAACTTTCAGTTGGGGATGTGACTATAGCGGGCATGACCTTATGTTAAACTTCCAGGAAAAATAATGTAAATACTTATTATTGTTGTTATTATTACTATTGCAAATATACTAACTTAAAATGTAATAACCGCATCGGTGAGCACGCAGGCTAAATTACAGGTGCATCTAGTCTAGTTTTTCAGTGACGGCAAGATCGGGGTTCGAGTTCCAGCCGAGTGTACTGAGGCTGGCTTACCTAAATATATTCTCCCCTGTCTCACCAAGGCTCAAATTTAATTTCCATCTTCATTAGTGTAAATACGCTTATATCTCAACAGGGTGATAAGATTCGATGGGAAAAAACAATAATCTTGGAAATTTATATTTTAAATGTACATTTTAAATTTACATATAATTCAAGAGTGGAATATTTTTCTATGATAAATAGATTAAAATGTATACAAGGTAAAGAAGTACAAGTAAATATAATGGGAACAAACAAAAAGACAGAATAATAATGGTTTTAACAGTGAAAACCATAACAGTATTTCCACTTTATATTGCTCCCACTAGACGAAGTTTGCCCCTAAAAAGAAACAACTCGCCATCCTTCCTTCTACTGACCTAGATCTTCTTCTGTGGAACTCTTCAAAGTAGATTGAAAAAAGGCACAGAGTAATAAAATTCTCTAAGAAAAAATCTATAACACAACATGAAAGAGGTAAATAAAGTGTGCGTAGAACCATAAGAAACACACATGGAGAATAATTAAAGACATTGTTACAAGGAAAACAATTAACTATCAAATGCGCACTGGTGGGTACGTGGGAAAGGAGACGGTCTAGTCTTATCTAGTTTACCAATGATGAGAAGGTAAATAACTGCTGAGTGCAATGAGTTTTACTTTACTAAATGGTTTACCCGAAAATGTTGGTATATTTCTTATCAAATTATACTTTTCTCATTCATATTTCTTTAATGTAAATATTAAAATATTCTAAACGGGAAATAGGACGCAGAGCTTGGGGAAAAGATCAACAAACAGGATGAAACTAGAGAATAAAGTAGAGGAGGTGTGAGTAAAGTAATTATCTTTTTACTTTCGACGTTTCATGATGCTCTCTCTCCTCTCTCTCTCTCTCTCTCTATATATATATATATATATTCCTTTGAGGTCAGGTGTGTTCCCTTTTACAAAGTGGTGTATTGATTATCACCCTGCGGTTGTTTGGCCCTCTAAGTGAGAACGGGAGAAGGATGACGACATTGCGTGGCTTTTAATAAAGAGCAGCTCTCTCTATTAAGGATGAACACCCAATGAAAATAATAATAATAAATACACGCTTCATCGACGTACACAACCGTCATTTTGAAACTGGCTTTCTAGCCCTTCAACAATTTTTTTTACCGTGTCTTAGTACTCGTTTTGTGTATATCTAAGCATATTAACCACTCTTATGCCCGCTTCGGTGGGCGCGTGGTCTAATCCAACGTGCTATTCTTACAATAGGCTAGACTGCCGATGACGAGGAGATTGAGGTTTGAATCTCAGTCCGGTGCACTGGGGGGGTATAAAAAGTGTTTCCACTCTCTCTCTCCACGCAAATGCGGGTGCACTGCCTATTAATTCAGCCTTCCTAATCTCTAAAATAATCATCGAAATTAGTATATGAGCGTATAATCCAAACGGGTAGTCAAACGCGGTGCTTAGAAAAAATCTGTTGATGTAAGAATCAGGAGGATATCATTTTAGATTAAATGTACCCGCATTTGTGTAGAGGTAGAGTAGGATACTATTTAGGAAATACTATCCTTAGTACACCCAGCGGAGATTTAAACTGCGACATCCCCTTCACTGTAAAAACCAAACAAAATCAAATTAGCTTGAAATTTAGACCATGTAGCCACAGGTGGTAATTTTTTTTTTTTTTGCTCTACGTCTAACTACCCGTTTGGAATATCCTTCGCATTTAATTACGCTATTTGGGTAGGGTGGAATTTATAAGTAATGTACCCGCATTTTTGTGGAGGAAAAGTAGGAAACCATTTATTAAAAGCCACCGTCAGTACATCCAGTTGGGGTTTGAACCTTGAACTCCCATCACTAATAAATCAGATTAGATGAGCTTCATATTTAGTCAGCATGCCTACCTATGTGGGTTGAATGGTAATACAATGACCTGGAGTTTGTTTTCATCTTAAAATTAATCAAGATAAGTTGTTAATAGTCGTCACACTGACACTATAGCGTTCGGTGACGCCAAACGGCTGCGCTACGAAACGTCAAAGTTGGCGTGGTATGCTTAAAGGGGAGGCAAAACATGCGGTACGTTAGGCAAACTAACACGAGCACCCCCACCACTCCCTTTTCTGATACACACGATGGTGACAGCGTAACTAAACCCTAATTTTAGTTGGAAGAAGAGTAGAAAACATTCAAACATATTTCTTTGCGTCCAACATTGAAAACATTTTACAATATCATTATAGTTATACTATAGTTAAGAAAATTCTGGGAGCTGAAGGAAGATGCAGAGGACAGGGCGCATTAGATATCTGAAGTTCACTGACAAAAGGAATGGACCTGTCGTAAGACAGAACACCAATAATAATAATAATAATAATAATAGTTATCGATAACATCCCTCGGGTGACCTGGCAGTCTAGGGGTAAGTTGTCAGACTTCTGTGCTGGGGTCCGGGATTCAATCCTCGGTCCCAGGACAGATCTATCTGATTGCCAAACCTTTCCTTCACCTCTGGCAAGACGTGTATTAATCACAACTTGTGAATGTGAGGAATGCCAGGCCTCTACCGTGGTTCGGATTCCACGTTAAGCTGTAGGTCCTCCATTTCATCACACAATCACCCTACCGTTACACATTAGCGCAAGTGCGTATAGTCTGAACGGGTAGTAAGACGCGGTGCTAATAATAATAATAATAATAATAATAATAATAATAATAATAATAATAATAATAATAATAATAATATCTATCAAAAGGGACAGCTGCAGATTACATGACTTGTTATTTGAATATATTAAAATTGTTTTAATAGCTTTATTAACTAACTTCTATTGTTCTTCCTACATAAATCCTATTATAGTCATAATCTACACCCCACTCTCCTTGTTATGTGTGATGATAGATGAGTTGCCTACGCTTCAGGTGCATACAGCACCAACTTGTACCGCCTAGCCCAAGTTCAACAAGTGGAAATTCTTGTCTTGTCATTCCCTACAGCCTGTATAATATTTTACCTAGCACTAAAGGGTAGTAAATACAGAGTTCAAAAATATTCTTACAATTCTCACTTTCTCGAGTGTGTATTTTATTTTAATTTAAATACTTTATTTGACTTTTGTAAATTTTTAATCATAAATAGCTAAAATAAGAATATTTCAAACACTTAAGCGGTTTTTTTTGTAACTCGTCTTTCCACCTGTACAGGCTATATGCGTCTTACTAATTACGCTAATGTGTTAGGGATGAGGCAGGTTGTATTTACAGGAAATGTACCCGTATTTGTGGCGAGGAAGAGTGGAAAATCCTTCAGGAAACACCACCCTTAGTTCAA
Organism: Timema bartmani; assembly: GCA_902151455.1. NCBI lineage: Eukaryota > Metazoa > Arthropoda > Insecta > Phasmatodea > Timematidae > Timema > Timema bartmani. The sequence goes on along the minus strand of CABFWB010001713.1, from coordinate 15,848 downwards.
CCGAATGGGATTCGAACAGCGATTTTCCTGTCATAAGGAGACTGGTCCATTGCGAGAGTAACGCCCTAGGCTATGCGGCCACCACCAAATTTGGCCAATTTTTTTAATAACAAATTACATGCTTTGGTGACTGCATGGTCTAACACGCTAATCTCCCAGTAAACTAGACTGCTGATGACAGGGAGATCGAGATTCGAATCTCGGTCGAGTGTATCGAGAGAGGTTTTCCAAAAGTGGTTTTCCACTCTCCCTCCAAGCAAATGTGGATATGACTTCTTTTAAATATAGTCATCTTAATCCCTAACACCATTAGCGTAGTTAGTAAATAAGCGTATAACCCAAACGGGTCGAAAAACACGGTGATAAATAAACTAAAGTATTTCAAGTAGTAAGTTATTGTAAACTGCCCACCGGCGGCGCTAGAGGTCCTCTTTAGAAATCGTGTTACCTTGGAAGCGTTAGAACCCAGTCTTCTTCTCCTCTTGTTGTAGTTTATAAGGAACTTGAGCCGGTTGCATTCGTCAAACGAACACTTGTCCGTCACAGAGTACATGAGAATGAAGGCCTCTGCCCACCGTATGTTGGCTTCAAGCGTCAGACACTCGCTCTCCTGCTCGACAACACACATTTCAATTAACATGTTTTACTAGAAGTAATACACCCTGGATCAGATTTAGAACTGTGGAGGTTCCGGGGCTGTGAAAAAATTGGAGACCTTAAATAAATATATTTCTTTTCAGCGTTTCAGCATTTTCAATTTACAAAACTAATTGTTTAAATCTCAATATTAAAAATATATGGCTTAAGAAAGGAAATATTGTCAACAAAATGCATTAGATTTATTATTCCATATTATGTAGCCACTAGACTCACCTCAATCTAGGGGTGTTATTCATGGTAGGTTTTTTTTAAAGCACCGCGTCTAGCTACCAGTTCAGATTATACGCTTATGTTAATATGAAGTGTACGAGCATCCACGTAAAGTGAGAGTGGAAAACTATTTTAGAAAAACCACCCTCAGTACACCCAACCGAGATTCAAACCTCAATCGGCAGTTTAGTGATCATGTTTTAAGAATTACAGTAAGAAATATTTGTTTTCAATACGTATCCTTAGTAATTAAATAATATTTTGTTATAAATAAACACAAATTGATATTGTAGTTAAAGTTATACATTAGACAAAATATTTTACCGTTAATATAATCTATAGAACCAAAAGTGAAGTTATTTTAAACTGCAACAGTCTGTGAGACCCTGGGGTATTAGCCTCTTGTTTGTCCCCCNCCCCCCTTCAAATACTGCTCTTATCACACCAAGCTTAAGAGACCACAATGAGGCCACAAATGGGTGTCCAAACAGGTCTTGAAACTAGAAAATTTACTATTAATAAAAATACTAAAAAAAGAAATTGTTTCAAAATTCATAAAAGTATATTGACCTCATTTTTGTACATTTTATTTTAACGACACGTAAAAAAATTGAAAGTTGTTTAGGAAAAGTCTTAAAATTTTAAGGTTTCTAAACGTAAATTCCCAAAAATTAAACTGATGCCTTAAAAACTATACCCCAATTTCCTCAGGAATGGACATATTTGACAGCTCAAAAAAAGTAACTAGATATATTTTCACATATTCACAAGCCCCATCATGTTATTTGCAGCTGTTACTTTTTAATACGTAAATAATTTCACTCGCTTCGGTAGTCGCATGGTCTAAATCAAGCATGTCAAACTAGTTTGACCCTAAGGGCCACAGTGAACAATGAAAATAATGGGGGGACGCATTTCAAAAAGTTCAATACTGTCACCACCTTAAATAGAAGAATCTCAATTTTAAAACCCTTACTATGACAACAATAAAATTAAGACTACACGAATTGTTAAGACTTATAATTTATTTATTTTTTTACCAACATTTTTACATTTATATATCAGCATCAAGTGCATGAGTGAAGTAACGCTTGGAATGGCTCACAAATTCGTTTCGATAAATGTGATCATTCAGTTGTTTGTTAATTTTCATGAGTGAAAACACATTTGGGTACTAACGAATATTGCACATATTTGGTGCGCAAATTTAACCATTTTAGGAATCGATCTTTGGTGAGAAAAATGTGGTACACCAGCCTTAATTGCTAGAGTTAACCAAATGACCAATTTCCAGATGTTGTATTCTTACAAGTTTATAAAAAGAATAATTGGGCCACTTTGTTTGTTGGGTCAGAAAAAGGTCCGTGGGCCGCACAGAATCATGAATCGGGCAACATGTGGCTTGCGGGCCGCGGGTTAGAAGGGGTATGACTAGCGACGATATGTATCAAGCCTCCCTTTAAACTTAATATTATGTAGATGGTGTTCCCAGTAAGCTGACGCACAGATGATAATTTCATTGCAATTTGGCTTGTTTATACCTTGAGAGAAATACATTTACTAACATTTTTATTTTAATCTTAGGTTTACTTTAATAATTATTCTTTGAAATGAACAAATATCTGAAAAATACATTACAATAGGGTCCCCAAATCCCATGGTTTACCGCGGCTCAATTTCATTTATTTAAAATGATATAATTTATTATTATTACTATTATTTAGCACCATGTCTTACTACCCGTTTGGATTATACGCTTAAGTACTAACTACGCTAATGTATTAGGAATTGTGAAGGCTGAATATAGAGGAAGAGAACCCGAATTTACGTGAAGAGAGATTGGACAGGAAAAATCACCCCTAGTTCACCCGACTGAGATTCGAACCTCGATCTCCCCGTCCTCGGCAGTCTGGCTCAACATAAATTTAGCGCATTAGCCAACTACACCACCGAGGCGGGTTAAATTAAAGAAAATATTGTTTATAACTTAAAAGTTTCAAAACCACGCTCCAAGCGAGAACCAGCCGTATTATCAGCAGCATAAACCTACTTTGGGCATTGTGCTATAATATCACCATCATAATCATATTCATCATCAGTGATCGTCGCAGCAAAAATAATGGAGGATAGTAAGTATACTGTAGAGTACAGTAAACATTATTATAACTTTATTTTAATGTTGGTAATGTCTTACTGTGAATAATTTATCAATTGAACTTTACCGTATTTATGTATGTTACATGAATACCACGTTATATGATAAGTCGGAACTACCCGCGGTTTCACGTAACCGTGGTAGATCTAGGAACGTACTACCCGAGAATATGGGGGCACTACTTTATATTTAAGATCCATTTGACTTAATTGGTTTCATCTTGCTCGGAAACCTTTATAGCGAATTTACCACTTAAGTCGATGACTTATTATATAGTAGAATCTATGAAGAAAGGAAGGAATCTGACTGTTAAAGTTACTAAAGATACTTTCATACGTCAAATCATATGTTCTGAAATTAACACTTCCAACAAATCGCATCAATGTCAATAAAAAAATATAAAAAGGCACAATATAGTTATATATTGTCAATATTGTGACAGAAAATAAAAGTTGTACGTGTTCTAAACATATCTTCCTACCACCATTTCACTATAGTTTGTTAGCTATTGGAAAAACTTTGACAGTATTCCCGCATAGAATGTTTCTAGGCTTGTATTGACAGTATACATTTTAAATTATTAAAAATTCTATTTGAAAAATAGAAGCATTTATTAATTTTCTCGTAAATATGTTATGCCAAATATGTACTTGTTCTATTTATTGCACAAATAAATAAACACACTTCTTCAATAGAATTAAATAATTTTATGCGTTTCGATTCTATAAAGAATTATATTTTAAATGTGCTAGCATGTTATTTAAATTTATTTTTATCATAAACCGTTAAACATTCGCTAATTCCTACATTACTTGTTTGTTTACATGATTGTGCTTAATTTTTTTGATTTTTATAGCATCGCGTTTTACTATCCGTTCGGGCTGTACTAATTACGCTAATGGTTTAAGAGATTAGGAAAGCTATATTAATAGGAAGTGTACCCACATTTGCATGGAGGGAAAAAGAAAAACTATTTTGGAAATACTCCCCCTCAATACACCAGACCGAGATACGAAACTCAATCTCTCCAACATCGGCAGTCTAGCCTACTCCAAGATTAGTGTGCTAGACCACGCGGCTATCAAAGTGGGTTTGTTGATTTTTGCATGACAGCTGTTTGCTGATAATATGTTATTGAAGCCGTTTGGAATTCAGTATTGAACTAATTAAAGCAACAAAAAAGGCCCGTATCCACAAGGCTTAATATTTATATCATTTAAATGGTAATTCCTTCAGGATGAAACTAGCTATGAACCAAATGTTAATATTGTCGTGTTTGTTTCATGCAAAGCTGCGTTTAAATAACCTACACATGATTTTAAAAATACAACCATGCGATACTCTATTCCGTGTCTGAGCAATATAGCCCTAATAAAATCGTTGTTGAATCCCAAGGGTAGTACAAAGATAGCATGGTTCTGTTTCCGTGATAACACTATAATTTGGTTCCCTTTAATATTGCCTTTAGCACCAATGGCAATCATTTAACCCCGGCTTACTACAACATTAATTAACTCTGTTGGTAAGGTTTATCAATTTATTGAATTTCACCGCCAATTTGGTGTTTTCAAATGACATTTCATTTCAATTTCAAATTATATTCAAGCAGGTCAAATGTGTATTTGTAAAGCGAAATTTGGTCTATTTGGATGGATTTTATTGCTCTTGATTTCTAATTTGAATTGTTATTTTAGTTGATTTTATGTATTAGTAGCAGATTACCGAGAGCACTAAGTATTTACGCCCAACCCTCGTTGCGTTTTGCTTTTATTTTAATTGGGGTGTTTAACTTGCAATTTCTAAAAATTCAAATTATACGACCACTTGAATTACAAACTCCCAGGACACAACTCTAGTTCTTAGATATGTATTACAGTTCAATTTTCATAAGAAAGGTCTTTAATAAAATACAAACATTATTTTTGTGGTCAAAATTGATAACATTTGACCATATTATTAGTGTTATTTTATAGTAATTTATAATACGAGTATCTATAAAAGTGATAGCTGCAGATCACATGACTTTAAGTATGAATATGTGAAAGTAGATCTAGTAACTTTTCTATCTATCCTATTAAAATTGCGATCCCACAAATATATAGTAAATATCTTTGTTTTGTTGGTACCCTTCATATCATATTCCCACAGACTATTTAAACACTAAGACGGGCTTGTACCTCTTGCTTACATGTCAGCCGGAAGTGTTAAATGGGCGGAAGGGGGCAGAGGGGGAGGATTTATTTAGTTTTTTTTATTTCATGTGTATCACAAACTGATATGTGATGGCTATCCACAGGATCAGTCCTGATTGCTGAATAAAATTCAACTAAGTGAAAAATTAAAACCTGGACAAGGGAATCGAACCCGGAAGCTTTGGCTTTACGCGACAGTACTCTAACACTGAACCTTCAGTGGCTGAGCTCAGTGTTAGAGCAATGTCACGTAAAACCAAAGGTCTTGGGTTCGATTCTCGTGTCTAAGGTGTCATTCTTGACTTGAATGAATTTTTATTAGATGTTTGGAACTTCTTAGTTAGATATAATTGTGAGATTACAGCAGCTAGTTTAACCTTAGGGGAATGGCGCTAAAATAATAACACGAGGACTGGCGCCGTTGCATTTTTGCTACATTCTATAATGTTCTATATAATCATCAAAAATACATATTTTAATACATAATATTATTGAAGCAATATTATTAAATAAATAATTGAATGATATTGTATTTTGGTAAATTCTATTAAAAAAAAGAAATTTACAATAATGTTAAACTATTACAAAATCATAGCTTTAAAAAACTTTTCTTCCTTGGGTTCCTTCCTTCAATTCGTATTTTTATGTACAATAGCGACCGCACGTGAATAAAAACTACCGCTGCTGCGAAAATGCAACATTGCCAGTCCCCAAATGTTAATATGTTGTATTTACTTATACTCGTACGCTCAACACCAAGGCTGTTAACGACATATTTTAATATATAGGTTTTGAGATAGGTACTACACTAACATTAGCGAGGGTGGGAATGGGACAACCAAATTGATAAAATACATGTAGAAAATTCCTTTGATGGTCGCATGGTATAAGCCTCTGAGCTCTGGTTTCTAAAGACGGCCGGATGTACGGAGGATGCTTTTTCTTTAAAGGTTAACTACTTTCCCTCCAAGAAAATATCGGTACATTCACTTTAAGTTATTCCTTTCTCATTCCAAATACATTAGTGTAAGTATGTGGATAGCCCGCACGAGTAGTAAAACGTAGTGCACAAAAAAAGTGTAAAATCACTCCTTGTGAACCCAGCTTAGATTTGAACCTCCCGATCACTGACAATACAGTATATTGCAAGCGTTGCACCTTGATCCAGCTTACCTTTGATTGAGATCCCGGGTGTGTTGAATGCCTAAAAAATAAACTTGTTAATTTATTCCTTTTATATTATATTTAATCCTTTTTCATGTCACTAAGAATACTAGCTACCAACGAATTAAATGGTAAAATCAGAGGAGACAAGGTTTGGCTATAAGGCTAAATTTTAAATAAATGAAACAAAATTCAGCTGTAGTTAATATGGGGATAAACGTCTTTGGGTGGATAAATTTCCCATGGTATATCAATAGTGGTATTTTCAACAGTGATTTTCTTAGGTCATGCTAATGATCACCTTGAACTTAGATTTTCTCATCTTGTCATCTTAAACTAGTTTTAAGCTGTGGATAAATGGAAATAAAAATAAAAACACTTACCAAATAAATATAATGTATAAGTTAAAAATACTTTAAACCATAATAAATAAACGATTTTGAACAAATATAATCCAAAGCTTTTGACGAACCTCGCTGTTAATGACTTGTTGAGCGACCGAATGGCCGAAAATGATTATTTTTTGGTTCAATCGTTAGTGCTCCATTTGTGCTCATAAGTATTTGAACATATTTAAAAAACCATAAAACAAAAATCTTTTTCTGTCATTTTGTTATCTTCTATTTGAGTTTCTATATGCCCGGATATGACCAAATGTGCTATAAAATCTAGAATTTAATGAAGCATTTAATGTGTTGATTAAACTTGGGTTCAAACTAGCCCACTACATATTGAAAATCACAAAGACACAAAATTAAGTTTGTGCTAATATGTGCCTGAACATTTGCACTCTAAAATTAGGAATTTTAGAAAATATTTAATGTGTTTGATCAACTTGAGGTCAAGCTATAGACCATATTCTACTTTTAAAAACATAACGTGGCGAGATTCAGTTAATTCTATACGATTGGAAGGAACTCAAGATTTTTACATGTTACAGGATAGGTTAGAAGAACAACTAAAGGACCATAGAACGACAAAAAAAGATCGTTATTTTATTGATTATTTTTCCATGTGTGATGGGTGTGATTGAGCTCAAGTGGGACCACCACATTTAAATGCTTGGATCTAATTTTACAGCACAAAAGTTTATGCTCGGATACATGAAAAAAATAAAACAGAGAGCAAACGATTGGGAAAAAAAATCGGTAGTGTGGTGGGCTAGTTCAAGTTACGTCTGTAATTGAGCTTTGAAAAGGAAACTTTACGAACATGTAGAAGGAACCTCGCAAACCTGTTTCATTGACACTAGAAGTATAACGCCCTTTAATGCATATCAATGGCACAATTGAAGGTCACATTATTCGTGAGTCAAAGTTTCAAAGAGAAAACACCTTTGTTTTTTTAATTTGCTCGTCTAGCTCACTGAAACACACATAGGAGGCTGCGTCATCAATGACATCAGTCTCAACTAGTCTTGTTTATCAGGGATGGGGAGGTATGATTTGAAACCCCGGTCATATGTACTGTGGGTGTTTTTTACCCATTTTGGTTTCCTACTCTCCCTCCACGTAATTACAGGTGCATTTATTCAAAATTATTATTTGGTATTACTACTCCATTAGCGTAAATAATGTTACCCAGATGGATAGTAAAACATGATGTACGAGATCATTAGTTTCATGAAAGTGCTATTAAGTGTTTCAACAAACACCTCACCGCAAAAGCCTTTTACTTCACAGTTTTTTCAAATAAATATTTTAAGCCTATGCTCTAAAGCTTGCTGTAGACTCCACTGCCAATGACGGGGAGTTTGAGGCGACATTACATAATATTATATAATTCGGTAAAATTCGAGTAATTAATAATTCTTTGTTAAAAAATCAATTTTAAAACGTTTTGAACTATTCAGATACCTAATACATACTATAAAAGTGATATTTCCCCCCTAAAATCCGAATAATAGCAATAAGCTAAATTTGTTTGATTTTTTTTTTCCAACAAGGTTTGTAACCCTGCCTGGTGTCTAACTCACGTGAGGCTGCCCCGCTGTGTCCAGGATCTCGAAGAACACCATCTCGTTGTCCATGACCGTGTGGAATGTGTACACCTTCTCGAGGTTAGGGTCGTATTCGCCGATGTAACGCCTCGTGATGAATCTCACCACCAAGGCTGGGGATCACAACCAGCGCAGTTCTATTTTACAAGTGATTATCTTGTATACTGTGCGGGTAAGGATGAGGAAGTTGGAGTTTAGAGAAAATGTGCTTGCAATATACGCAGAAGAAAAGTGTGAAATAATTTAGATAAAAAAAAACCTATGGTATTATTTATTTTGTCATTGTTTCTTACAGCCAGTACGGGATATCCGTATATTTACATTATGGGCGCAGGGATGAGGAACGTAGAGTTTAGAGAAAATGTATCCGCATTTACATGGAGGAAAAGTGAAAAATAATTGAAAAGAATACACCTTTAGTAATTTAATTTTTTGTCACCACGGCTTACTACCCGTTTGGATTAGATCCAAATGGAGTAGTTACGCTAACGTGCTAGGGATTAGGTATGTTGAATTTAGATTAAATGTACCCACATCTGCGTAGGGGGAAAGTGTAAGCTATTTAGGAAAATAAGGCCATGACCGTACTTGAGACCTGGTCGCCGCAACCAAAACATCGCTACTAGGTTGCAAGTTATGGCACTAGCCCACGTGACAAACTGTGCGAGTCTTATTGTTGTTTACAGGCGCATAGATCCTCTCAGCTCGGTCTCAGCTTGTCTGGTTTGCCAGTGGCGGGGATATTAGGATTTGAATTTAAGTTGGGTGAACTGGGGTGATTTTTCTTGGTTAGTTTCCCACTCTCTCTCCATACAAATGTTGGGTACACTTTCTCTAAATTATACCTCCAACATGTATAACCTATTTAGTGGGAAAATAAACAATGTTTGACGAGTAGTGAAACTCATACCGTGTGAAAAACAAACAAAAAAAGCAATTAATTCACATGGGGGGGCTATTAGCGTTTGGGACCCCATGTAGAGTGAAATCAATATCACTCGTGGCCGCGTTCTTTCACGTTACTTTTGACCCTCAATTAGATTCGAACCAAAGTATCTCAGAGATTTGTTTCTTCTTGGTCGGGATCACCACATCTTAACGATATTGACTGTGGTCAAGACCTACATTGGTGGTCACGTGATCTTAGGAGTCAGCCTTACAGCTGACTGGATTTCACGTACCGGGTAGGTCGAGGTTATAATTTCGAACTCAATGTAGTAGGGTTAATTTTCCATATGTGACCATGTGACTGGTGAATGTTGCTTTCTTATCTTCTAGCTCCTACCTCATAGATTAATTCGTTAATTAGTCCTCGTGTTAAAACTTATAAACTAAAATAAAACTTCTAAGACTTAAATATCACTCTAACAATGTTGGCTGAAAATGTAATATTGGGAAATTGAATATGTTCCCTTTAGTTTGTTAATATACTAACTTTTGGTATCCTAGTTGTTGTGTTTTACCTTGAATCATTCTAGAATATGACGCTAATTGAACGATCATTAGCGGGTATACATCTGGGCGACTCTGGTTCTATCTCAGAGCCTTTTCCTTAAAAAGGAGTTACCCTTGTACATTACTATTTTTCTATAAAGAGCCTTTTAAAAAACAATAATTATATTTTACTGTGTTATTAGTGTTATTTTATAGGTGTTGATAGTATTTATCAAAAGAGACAGCTTCAGATCACATGACTTGACACATACATATATGAAAGTGGATCTATTAGCATATTTAGATGTTAGATAAGGCCTCTACTATGAAAATTATACTATTTTTTATATTATTTTTGCGTCCGTCTAATACATATGCTGCACAGTCCCTGGGTGGTACGCGCACCACAGGCTTAAAACCATTAAACTTAATTATGAATATGGGCTCCAGCCATGTTGTGGACCTGAAAAACTCTATATTGTTATAACATCAGTGATATGACACCCTTATACTCTAAGTTAGGATCACATTGGTGAACAAAATTAAGGAAGTCGTTCAGAAAAGCTCAGCGGGGTTGTAAATAGACGATGGGAGGTGATGATAAATAAAAATAAATGGTATGGTGCACGACTTTCTCCCGATTTTATCTTAAAATATATATTTACTAAAAACTCATTATATTTGTGAAAGAAAATAATAAGTCTATAACTCGCCTCGGTGGCGTAGTTAGCTAATGCACTAGTTTCATGTTGAGCTAAACTGCCGAGAACTGGGAGATCAAGGTTCAAATCTCGGTCGGGTGAACTAGGGGTGGTTTTTCTTTCATGGTTTTTCACTCTCCCTCACGTAAATGCGAGTTCACTTCTAAATTCAACATTCCCCATTCCTAACCCATTAGCGTAATTAGTACATAAGTGTACAGCCCGAACGGTTAGTCAAATGCAGTACTAAAAATGTAAGCTGTTTTAATATCCCTTGGAAGTGTTACTTCCTAGTAATATATTTTGTTACCCCTCGTATTGATGTTCTTCAGTGTGCTGTTTTGACAGCCCTTACAATTGTAGCTCCTTAATGAGATACAATGACACCCCTAGTGTTGATGTTTCTCAGTAAGCTGTGTTGACAATTAGGCTAAAATTGATACTTTCTAACTAAGCATTATAACAGCTCTTACAATTGTTGCTTCTTAATGAGTTATTATGACGCACCTCATATTGATATTCTTCAGTAAGATGTGTTGACAGCTCTTACAATTGATGCTCCCTAATGAGATATTTTGACAGCCCTTGGATTAATGTTTCTTAGTAAGCGGTGTTGACAGTCCTTGTAAATAATGCCTCCAAGTGAGATATTTTGACAGACCTCGTAGTAATGATATTCAGTAAGTAGCTTGATAGCATTTGAAGTAGATTTCTAATTGATAACAGTTTTTACTGTTCTCACATTTAGTGTTTTACGAGTAATCTTTTTTTGACACATCAAGTTTAGGGGTGGTATAAAGAGAAGTCCTGCGAGATATTTTGACCATTTTCAAGAATTAGTGTATATTGGTAATCACTTGATGATGGTCTTTTAATTATATTATTATTGGGTTTGCCAGTCAGTACACTGAACAAGGTTCTAGACAATGTATTGTGATGAGTAAAGGGTATGTAACTCATCATTATGTAACCTCCTCCACTTCTTTAGTTACCTCATCCGTTTTTTAACCTAATGTCTTCCTAAGCACCTTTTTGTAAGAATACACTAAATTTGTTTTCGTCATGTAAGGTAAGAGACCACGTTTCACACCCATAGAGAGCAACCGGTAAAACTATTGTTTTGTATATTCTGAGTTTTACATTTCTTGACAGCAGGTGAGATGTCAACAACTCACTGACCTAGTAATAGCGTGCTTTTACAGACTGTGTTATTTTCCTAGTTACAGACAAAAATAAATGACATTTTATTTTTAACTGATAATAATAAATATAAATTTTTCACGATTATATTGCAATTTGCCTATGCTCTTTTAAGTTTATAATTTAAAAATAATCATTAAAATGATGTGATGTTCGTGAGATGATTTCAAAAGTGTAACTTTTGTGTACTTAACGTCAATAATTAAACCAAATCTTTTCCTAAGTACGTTTTATCAAACAGCCTAGTAAATAAATAAATAATAAAGTATTTAGACCCCCTGATAATGAACCAGGGTCCTTCGGGTTCCTGGGCCACTCAACCACGGGGAGCAGAAAGGACATTATTAAATCCCCACGCGCTCTCAATTCCTTTGTACACGCTCAATCAATCACTCCTCAGAATAGCGTTGGAGGATCAAACACAATAGTTTCAGTTTCCTCCTAGTACAGAAAAAGAGATTTAGGCTCTCCCAGTCCAGTCGCGTATCACCAACTGCTCTCTATCATGGACGACCCTGTAACGTTGACCCACATCTCAGAGACGCAAAAAGGTTGAATCTACCAACACATCCCGGTAGAGAAAAACAACGCAAAGCAACGACGACAGCAACGACTTCCAGTTTGTGTAAAACAGTTATTCTCTTCGTTAACTCGGCTGCTGGGAGTTGGTTGTTTACCCTGAGGACAGTTGACAAGAGAAGGACGGAATGTATTCTCCCGATGTCCACTTTTATTTATTCTAAGATTGCAGAGAGATAAGTTTCGCGAAAGGACGGGCTATAAGACAGCATTCAGAGCTGTCACGATGATGGAAAACCAGGAAATCACAGGGGAGTGTTCTGTGTTTGGGAATAAAACAGGAAAAACAACGGGGATACTTCAAAAAGACAAAGAAAAGACGGGACATTTAATAGTTTGGAGGTACTTGACTGAAAGATTTGCTGATCCAAAAATAGCCCCTCCTTCCCCCTCCCCCCCTAATACAACCTTCATGTAACCATAGTGTGGCCTCTATATAATCTCATCCTTTGATATTACGTATCAAAACTTGTACCTTTAAGAATCCAATGCATAGGACTCCGATAACTTCTTGCTAGAAATTATTTAAAAACAAAATCTCTCATCTAAATACTTTGATCTAAAGTTTTGTAACTATTAAAATTTCTTCTGGAAAACCGCTAAAACACAGGGAGTTTTGTTGGTAGAAAATGGTGGTAGAAATGAGAGTTGTTTAACATATATTTTATTTGTACTATTTTTTTATAGTACGCTGAAGATCATTGAATTAAAACCTTAGTACCAGGTAGAAGACGATTAGGGTGAATTTTAAGGAAATGTGATAAAGTTCGTTTGAAAAGTAACGAAAAAAAAAGAGTGAAAAAAAACAATGCACACATACGGTGACCGCGTCAAAATCAAGCAAACTAACGCACACTTATTTCTGTCCCTTTTGTTACATTTCATGTTGGCATTTAAAAATTCATAGTGGTGGTTTACCAAAATAACTATCTTTGTTATCCGGCTTAGCAGTGTTTTTTTTTCTGATCTAAGTATCCTTTGTTCGATTTCCGTCCTAGTGGGAAAAAAATTTTGGAAAATTTGGATTTCTCCATACAGTGATAAATTGAAGGCCCGGTATCTGGATGTTGTGCCTGCCTTTAAATCTAGTTAGTATATTCTTTGCGCCCTTTAAAACAAACTAATCATCGTCTAGTAAGCCTATATTGAACAGAAAAACAGAATATTTCTGTCATTCGGCACATTCTTTCGTTAAAATATTTCCGTTTGGTTTTATTTTAGAATTTTTAAAGTGTATTACCATTTTAAAACTAAATTTTATTTTCTTAAGACAATTTAGACAGCAGCTAGGACTTATTGATTTTAAATTATTCATATCCATTTTATACTGCATGATTAATTCCCATTAGTCTAGTCCACCCGGTTGAGATACACAGCACCTATTTCGCCGAAAAAGACTACTTTGTACAGTGCGAATTTAACGCCTTAGACAAAGCAATCAACGGTACTAACAAAAAAACTTAACCATAATCTAATTACAAAAACATTCATTTATAAATTTATTGTAATAGTTAAATCAATCTTAAAAATAAAATAACTGAAACATACTTTAAAACCTTGAAGTACAGAAACACACAAATCAAGAATTAAACTAAAACTAAAGCAACATTTCTATTTATTTTGTTTAAATTTGTTTCTTATAAAAATGTAAAAATATGGACATAAATTGATATTACCTTCCATCCTACTTTAAGGAAGTTTGATTCGTTACAGAACAGTTTTGTCAAAGGATTCCGGAAACGTTCGCAGACTATTTGCTAAATGATTCGGTCCTTTTTCCTCCATTTCGCCACAAGGTTCAGTCAACTACGATTTTTATGCCCTTTGTGCCTTTGTAGCACATTTCTGTCTCAACAAAACTTTACAGACGTTCTCTTGTGTGTGAACATTTTGGCCTTGGGCATTTTCTGTTCCTTGGTGATAAGAAAAACGTAGTAGTTCTTACAATCTTTTTTTTAAATATTGTCCTATTTAGAAAATTATGAGTTTGAATATTATGTTATTCAATCGAAAAATAAATAGTGATACACTAATGTACAATTTTGAAGTAATATTATTTAAAACCACTCTTTATATTGTTATCATTTACCAAATAACTCACTATGAATCTAGGTTTCCAATTATACACGTCGTCGCCTACACATCGGATGAATATAACTTACACAATATTACACTATTACATCTTATTACAATACATCGCAAAAAAAAAACCCAGTAAACAGGCAGGGCCACCCCCTGGGGCGTGCAAACGTTGCGACCGCACAGGGCCCCACGATCTGGGTAGCCCCACGCTTGCTTTGGTGACAGAGGGGAAAAAAAACAAGTTGTTGCGGGAAATTTTGGCTTGTGCGCTCGTAAAGTAGTAGTCTCCCTGTAAAGGCGAACTACAAGACAGTCGTGTTCGCGTTTCAATTGTTTTGTTTAACATAAAATTTTGATTGTTCCGGTTTCACGGTTGTCCGTTTTAATTTACTAAAAGTAGAATTTAACCATGCATTTTTGTTAGTGTTACAAGAGGCACGCGTGAATTTTCTATTTATTGGGCTATGCTCAAAATTTTTCTTGGAGTGTGATGGTAATGTAATAGTCATGTGTAGTATTTATTGTTTGTAGTAATGTCTCTTGGGTAAGAAGAGTTTTGAAAATTAATACATAGGTGTATTGGTATATAGGTTCAAACTAATGTAATAACATTTTCTTTTTTTAAATTGGGGGTAAGGGGCTGAGAAAGATAGCCGGTGGCCCCCATCTGCTAAGGGGGGGGGGGCCCTGAATAACAGGACCTACATGAAGATAAAACTTTAACGTACTGTACTCAAATGACGTCCCAACCACACACATATATACACTTTTTTTTTTCACACAAATATTTCTACCGGTGTCTGCGTTGTTTGCCTAGTCTGCGTGGCCGTGGATGTGGATGCGAATTACTTGTAATCTTGGAGGGGGTGGGGGGGTCTAAAAGGCACGCCATGTCATCGTATCCGTTCCGGCTTCCTTTGTTCGGATCCTGACCGTGTTAGTATACAGCCTGATCACCCTGCGTCAGTTATGTCTCGGTACTAGATCTAAACATTTAAATAAATTGTTTTCTGGCACCAGGTAGTTTCACCTTCCCTACCAACGATTAGACTGGGTTTGGTATGAAGGTAAGATAGCCTAAATTAAAGATAACAAATTAATATTTAGGCTTAATTTATTCCACACTTTATTTCTGTTTATAAAAGACTGAGACTGATTATAAATAATGTAAGTTGAGTTGTAGTGACTGCGTGAGAGTGTAGCACACGTCCACTTTGTTTGCTGGTGTTATCATAGACTGAGAGCTAGCTCCCGTTTGATTTAACCGGAAAGATCTAATTCAGTTAAATATCCTATTTAATAGTTTCACCAGTGAGAAATGAAAATCTGTTGGTCTGGCAGTCCAAAGTGGCCGGACTTAAAAATGGCGGCCATGCAAATTGATAAAAAATCGACTTTAATTTAACCGGAAAGATCTACTTTTGAATCATGGCTGGGTTCTTAGATTTTTTATCCCTAAACAAATTTAGTTT
>CABFWB010001712.1:124583-144244 GCA_902151455.1 Timema bartmani | reverse complement strand
TATATATATTTGTTTTTTTAAAAGAAAAAAAATCATTTAAGTTAATTACCGAGTTTTGTAACTTTAGGTTTTTTTAAATGGCTCTAATGGGAT
This sequence comes from Timema bartmani, assembly GCA_902151455.1. Classification (NCBI taxonomy): domain Eukaryota; kingdom Metazoa; phylum Arthropoda; class Insecta; order Phasmatodea; family Timematidae; genus Timema; species Timema bartmani. Next base: position 144,151 of record CABFWB010001712.1, on the reverse strand, counting down.
TATTTTGCATTATCAATATTAATGTGTATTTATCTAAAATAAATTAATTTAAGGGTTGTTTAGCTACGATGAATGATATAAAATTTTAATTTTTTTGAAATTGATCTTGAATATTGAATTCAAATTTCTAGTTTTTCAGGATAACCTGATAAATAATTTTAGGGTAGTTTACAAATCACTTATTTTTGAGAATTTAAATTTTGTTAAATAACCATATTTTAACAATTTGTTTTAAAATTTATTAATAAAGAGTTTTTATTGTGAGTAACAAGATGATTTGTTTGTTTTGATGAGGAAAACATACCTAAGGATAAATAGTTGACTCAAAACCTATTTTTGAAATTTTTGAAAATTATCTTTGAAGCTATAATACTTACAAAATATGAGAAAGTTTGTGCGATTGTGTCGTACCATTTATTTATCTACTATAATATCTCGTGTATTTATTTATTTTTATTGTTATCTCATGTATTTATTTTAATTTCATTGTTATGTTTATTTTATTTGCTTACCTGTAGCTAAAAAGATAATGGAAGTTATTATTTATTGGTGAAATGTTTGAGTGACACATTTAAATTCATGTCCCCCCACTTCGGTGGCCGCATGGTCTAACACGCTACTCTCGCAGTAGACTAGACTGACGATGACGGGGAAATAGAGGTTAGTACATCGGTCGAGTGTACTGAAAGATTTTCCAAAATGGTTTCCTACTCTTCCTCCTTGCAAATGCGAATACACTTTCTATAAATATAACCTTACTAAGCCCTGAAACCACGAGCGTAATTAGTATATAAGCGTATAACCCGAATGGGTAGTAAGACACAGTGCTAAAAGAAACAATTTCATATCGAATTATTTATGTTGGCTATTCATGTTTTTTTACACAATATATAGTATACATGTTGTATGTGTGTATGTAGTTCACTATTTCACAAAAATCTTTTTATTTTTCTTTAGAAATATATTTCTGTCCATTTAATGTATATTCCAAATAGCTTTCATATTAGTAAGTAAATTTTCTTAGGGCTGATTGTATAATGTATACAATTAGCCTTATAACATTATATAATGTAAAATATTTTTAATTAAAGATAGGGGGTCTAAGTATACTTTATGACCATCTCTAAAACCGTCTTCACAACTCAAGCTTGTATTTGTTTAACTAATCTAAAATTCGCATATGTAAATTGATTAAGTTTCATTAGTTTTACTTTGTAAAACCGTTAGTATATTTTCCTATTATTGTGCCTCAAAAGTTTTGCAAGTCAAATGGAAAAAGATATATATGTAAGCTCCGCTTTTTAAAAAAAAAAAAGTTTGGGACCACATAGAACGTTAGAGCCATCATAATCTTGAGGCCGGAGATGTTCATGATTACCATAATTTCTTTAGCCTATGAGAAAGTAAAAAGGCTAATATTTTTAATCTATGTTTTTTAAATAATTTTAAGTACAGTAAAATTAAATAGTTTAAAAACAAAAATAGGTCTGTATTCAATTATATAGATTTACTATTACTAACTAATGTTCATCTATATTTTCGGGTTCGGATTATATGTTCATTTGTTTTTGAATACAATAATATGAGCTATTTATTCAATGTGAACAGTTAGTAAGACGAGGTGCTTAGAAAATATAAACACATTTTCTATTAATGAGTTAAAAAATTAATTTTCAATTATGTGCCAGCCACGCGCTACGAATACATTTTAAAAATGGGTTTGAATCAATATGCATTTTCCTGCTCCTATTGTCAACTTTAGGCCTCAACCTAAACTACAATACCTACTACCTTTCTAAAGGGGTAGGGGTTGAACTAAGCAAAGAAAGAGGAAAGGAACAATAAGTGCACTGGTCTCACAACCCTGCTCTCGTGCGTGCGTACACACACACATGAACGTTTAAAAATTACATACAGGATGTTTGTGGATTTCTGTCTATTTTAGCACCTTAAATATCGATGCTTAAATTGTACGCCTACCACTCTCAGGCGAATACTTTGATTCCTATTTATGATTTAAAATAGTGTGAACTTAATTTTAAAGCTTCACAATATTGGAATAAATGGTTTGTCTCGTCACTTCTAAAACGATCGGGGCAACGCTGTAAATGGAAGACCCTTGTAAATTGCTAAACGGTACCAGAAGTTACCGGTATTCCTACAAGTAGCGTTACACTAAGGTTACCAAACTATTTCAAATTTTAATTTTATAAATAAGCTTTTAAAGCTTAATATTAAACTAATAAATTATAAATAAATAGCTAAAATAAGGAAACAAATATCTAGCCTTGTGATTTCTTCTTTTTCCAACATTAATACTTACATCCATATTAATCTTGTTAAAGTAAATATTCATTTAAAAAATAATAAAAAATAATAGAACATTAAATAAAAATTATAATCCAAGAAAAATTAAGTAAAAATAGTTCTGCTTTAAATAGTAAAATTCAACTTTGAATATTTAACTTAATGAAGTCATTATAAACAAAATAGTGCTAGGCTGAAAATATGATAGTTTTCATTGTATAGTTTAATTAGTATGATTAGTAAAAGTTATAAAGAGTCTTCGTTCTAGATAATATAAATCCCTTTTCATTGGTGAAAAGCGATTTTAAATCTATAGAACGGTTTTGTCACAATCTTTTATTTTGTAATACCGTGTTTTTATGGGTGAACGAGTGTTGACCGGCCCCTTAACTGACTCTTAGGTTGGAAAATGTTCAATGAAAATTTGTCGCTACGTGCTTTGATACATTCTTTACTAACCAGATTTATTATGATAAAAAATTCGAAACCTTTTAGGGCTCCAAACCTTCTACTCGCGTAGACTTTATTGAGATGCCCTTTTTGTTTTTAATATTTTCAATAACAAAATTTCTTGCAAATTTGCCCTTGATCATGTAGGTATACATGTCCCTTCTTGGTCCTCTCGTTATCCAAAATTATTTTCTCTCAATATTACAAGGTGATATAGGCCATCGTATCCATAGTGCTTGTTCCAGATTTATCGAATTCGACTTTTATTATAAAATAAAAGCCAAACTCAGAGTGTTATCTAAGGAACTCTTTTACTCTCTGAGGCTCTGCCTCGAATATTTAAATTTACTTTATTCTGAGTTATTTTTTGCTTACTATTATCCTTTTTTAAATACTTACGCCTTTACTACTCTTAGTTATTTATAATTTTTTTCATCTATCATTAATAATTATGTCCTTTTTTTTTTGTAATTATTCATCAGTATGTATCATTATTTAGCTACTATTATTTTTTATTGTATGTGCTTGTAAGGTACTTTATACTTTTCAGTGCTGGCCTTTCATAGGTCTCACGACTGCTGGCCAGCACTATAATAAATTAAATTATTATTATGTGATATGTCTTGCGACAGATCCATTCCTTTTGTCAGTAAGCCGCCAATGCACCCTGTCCTCTGCCTCTTCCTTCAGCTCCCACTTACTCATAGCTTAGCTAAGAATGGTGGACTTTTTTTTCAATAAAACTATTAGAGTAAGTTCACAGCAATATTTAAGTAATAACATAAATTTATTCATCCAAAGCGTAGAGGTGATTTCTGAGCAAAATGTAAAATATCATTCAAAAATCACTGGAACATCTTTGAGGAAACAAAAGCATTCCCATCAACCTGGGGTAGGTGTCACAACCCACAACAAAAGGGTACACCCAACCAGGGACCAGCCTTGGGCCCTCCAAGTCGTGCGGAATAAAACTGACGTCAATGGTTCCCCTCATTTCTCGGAACACATGGTAGTTAATATAAACGAGACCGCCGAGAATAATCTTTTGTCTGGGATTACAATCAAAAACAAAATGAAAATGTTCCCCAAGATGTTTGCCCAATAAATTATTATTGTGTTTCCCCCTCTCTAATCTTAATCTTGAATTATTACTTTACCACAGCCTACAACTTGAGTAATTTATCAAAATGTCTTACTCATCGTTCGGTTTGGGTGAAGGAAAGCTTATCAAAGAAAGTGATCCACTAATCAATATTCTAGTCTAGAGAACCAGCATTGTTTGTATGTACAGGGTGGGGCAGAAAGTGTTGATACATTTTATAACACTAGCTAACAGTTAAAATAGTAAAGGTACAGTGTTATTAAATGTATCAACACTTTCTGCCCCACCCTGTACAATCTTTGTTTGTTAGTTTGTTTGTTTGTTTGTTTTAATAAGAAAGAAGATCAATGTTATTGTTAATGGTTACTCAACCTCCGCGCTTATACCAGCTTTTGATTGTGTATCTAGTTATATTGAACGCGCCGTGTTTTATTACTGGATTAAGCTATGATCCTCCCCGCGTCCAATGAACGAGGCTATTTTCTTTCTTTCATCAGAGGCGATCTGTCTTTAATCGACATTGATAGTAAAAAAACAAAGCATACCCTATGATTAGTTTTGATTACCCTAAGGCTACTTTTTATTCTTATTCAAGTCAAATTTTTGTCTCTCTCAAACTCAAACCAAAAGTTCCACCATTTTTTTATAAAAAAAAAGCCGACAAGTCGCCCAATAAAAATAAATAAAAACTTCCCTGGAGATTAAAAAAGTGGTGAGTAAGAAAGAAAACGGCTCTGTGAAACTAAAAAAATAAAAATCCAACTGGTTTTTCTTTAACCCTTTACAACATTCCATAGAGAAAACTTGCACCGTCATAGAATGACAGAAAAAACTTCGAAACGATTCCACGCAATAGAAAGCTTAATCCATTCTCCACCAGACGGCAGACGGGGAGGCAGAGTGCGCGCGCATCTTATTTTCTTCCTTTTTTATAAGACGTTCTTTTGCTCTTTCTCTCCGAAGACATTTTAATTATTATTTTGGTTTTGTAAAAAGGAAAGGAGAGAAATGAGGGGAGATTTTTAAAACAAACCGTTCATTATCCAGACAGTGTGTTGATGAGTTGTGCAGATAAAGTCATTTTATACTTTACTCTACACTACTACCCATCCCACAAACATGCATGATTCGTGACTTGGATTTTTTTCCCCACCCCTAACAATAGGAACTAAAAAAAGGTAATATTAAATTTGATTAACAAACAGGTAAGCTATCGATTATTTAATGTTCGTGTTAAGCAAGGCAGCACACGCCTAAAGAAGGTGGAACACAAAATATAAAAAGGTAATCTTGTTTACAAATTATGGGGGCGTATAAACACTGCTAACATTCACCCATTATGTACACACTTAAACAAATACTAATCTGGCCTATAAAATATGTTTGAAGGAATCATTTTACCTGTCAAAACTAGAATTAAGTTTTGATTCTATTTAAAAATGAATAATTAACTAAAGGGCTTGGTCTAACGGCGAGTACTTCTGACAAAAAGATTCCAACAGTGATTAGAGAAATCAGTATAATACAAAGCTGTCAAGTGTCAACCACATTGATAGCTACAGCGACTAAACGTCAAATATGGCTAACCGATAACGGGAAGGTCAGGGTACTAATCCTGGCCCGGTCTACTGAGGGTGTCTTTTTATAAATGATTTCCCACTGTCTCTCCACGCAAATGCGGGTGTACTTTCTATCAATTCTACCTTCCTCGATCCAATCCTAGTGGTGTGAATAAATGCAAATGAGGGGAATATATATAAATATTTGTGTGTGTGTCCACACACACGGCTATCAACACCTACACCGTTTCATAAAGGTGGAAGCTGAAGAAACAATTTCTTTGCGTATGAACACACAAGAGATATGTGATCATATCTCCTAAAGCTGACACATGAAGGTGTGTGCAGTGTGCTCACAGTTATATACTCTCCCTCCCCCTCCTATATAGGCCTACCACACATTATTTAAAAAATGTGAGGTATTTAATGTGCCACATGAAACAAGACCTGGATGACTGAGGAAATCTCGATAACTCTTCTGTTAATTTATACCCCTTTCCTCACTCAAGTAGATTTTCTTTATGAATCCTCTTCCATCTCTACACCCACCCCGGAGTCCGGGGTTCAGTATTACCCAATGGTAGATAAAAAAAAAAGTGACGTGATATATAAAAATATAATATTAGACAAAACTCCAAGCCCCCTAATCTCCTTAAAATCATCCTGGACATATTATTATTATTATTATTATTACTATTATTACTATTGTTATTATTATTATTATTATTAACAACAACAACAACAACAATAATAATAATAGCAGCTCGTTTTACTACTCTTCTGGGCTATCCGCATTTAAACAAACTAATATATTAGAGAATAGAAAGGTAGAATTTAGAGGGAATATACTAGCATTTGTGTATAGAGAGATAGAGAAACAATTTCACCCTCAATAAGCTTGGCTCTCGGTCGGGTGAATTGGGGGTGGTTTTTCCTAAATGGTTTTACACTCTCCCTCCACGCAAATGCGGGTTCACTTCCACTAAATTCAACCCTCCCAATTCCTAATCCACTAGCGTAATTAGTACTTAAGCGTATAACCCGAACGGGTAGTAAGACGTGGTGCTAAATAATAAATAATAAATAAATAAGCTTGGCCAAGGTTCGCACACTGACCTCACCACCAATGGCAGTGGTAAACCTGGCCTAACAAGTTTGACGTTTAGTGTGCTGGCCCATCAATGCGGGGGCTATTGATGTCATTTATAAAAATATTTATGCATAAAGCTTTTAAAAAATAGATTCGTGTCAAAATGGAACTCCTATATAAAAATAAATCTTGAATGATAAATAATTGTGCACCCCTCTCCTAAAGCTATTTACGAACTTCATTATGGATTGTCAGACACGCTAGCTTCTGTCTACTGAACTAAAGGTACTGGACTCAATTCCCAGCAAGGCAAAGAAAAAATCATTATTGGTGAAATTGGGCTTCCTCTTCCACAGTTATAAATTAACGACTTGAGGACAGGGTATTGTGTCTATTTTAGTGTTAAGTAAGTATTTAAGTCGTGTGCTGATAAAATAGGCCGGTTCAGAAAGTGCATATTAAATACCAGAAATTAACTATGTATCGTGGTTCTTAATAAAAGATGCCAACCCGGTTTCAACCAAATGTGTTTTGCTTACATTTTTTTAACTTTAGCTTTATTTATCTTGAGGTAAGTCGAGTAAAAAGAGGACGATGACGTAAGGACACGAATGAATGAGACTGTTTCTTGGGTGTGGAGGGTGCGTTCACAAACCAACACGACTGATTGTAATTATATGGAGTGAGTCAGGAAATGTTCAGAAGGGACATATAATTAATAATTATGAATGCCGTAGCTGTCAACAGTATCCTCTTCGTCATATTCATGAGCTTCCTCTCTTTCTGAGAGAGAAAAGAAAATCTAGGTATATTTTAAAACACCTTTTTTTTTTATTTGTGTGCCATGTAGGGGTCACAAAAATAAGCCCTAGGTCCATTTTATGGCTGACAAAAAGTCTCAAAGACCATCGGTCATAGATGGTGTTTCGATTACAATAGTAAATGTGATGATAAGGCATTGTAAGTTTTAAGAGTCATTTCCTTATTATTTGTCGCTCTCCATATCGTATCATAACAATAATCTGATTGATAAACCATTTTATTGCGCCTATTGTTAAATCGTTCATGTTACATTATATATAATCAACATTACCATCGCCCACTTCGGTGGGTCTCGCAAAAGACCACAATGCCGCTGATGGGAAGATTGTTGTTTGATCCCAGATGGGTCTACTGAGGGTGGTTTTCCTTAGATGTTTTCTCACTTTCTCTCCACGCAAATGCAGGTAAAAGTCCTCTAAATTCAACCTGCCTTGCCCTTAGCCCTTTAGCGTAATTAGTACATAAGCGTATAACCTGAATGGGTGGTAAGATGCGGTGCTAGAAAAAGCACACCCAAAAAAACATGCCCATCACCGAATGGTCTAAGGCAGAGCGGAAAACGTTTTGGGCCCTGATTCACTTAAAAACTTATCAATGGTCCTGCGATTACGCGTCTTTTCTCCACTCTACTTTTTTTTTTAATGCATCATTTTATTCCTTAAAATCAACCTTCCTCAAGTACTTATGTTCTCACCTTTCTATTAAAAAAAGATACTAAATAAAATGTAGGCTACATTTTCATATTGAACTATTTAATTTTCTTATAAAATTACCAATTATGACCGATCAGGTTTTTTTTTTTGTGGTCAAACTTAAGTATTACTTGAATTACTTGATATATTTGTAAGATTAGAAGACTCGGAGAGCGAATTTTAATGATTTAGTTCTCTTTAGCGATCGGGTTAAAATTGCCATGAGATCGACTAGTTGCCGGCCCTTGCTTTAAACTCTACTTTTCTCATCCCTTTTAGTCTAAATAAAGGGATACTCCTGATGGATACTAAAGCCTAGTACACATTGGGCGAAGCACGTAGATAAATATAAACGTTCAAATACAATCAAAATTAAACATTTATTATGAATGACTAGCTGCAAGAGCCCGGCGTGGCATGACTGGTGGTCTTGTGAAATGTCTCCTTGCTGATGAATTTACAAAACGAATCACTACTTTATTAAACCACACAATATACTGATAGTAAACAACTTAGCTCGTAACTTATTAGAATCGTATAAAATTCCAAACGGCTACAACCCGAACTATGTTTTAGAACACTTTAAATTGCTTCTAGAGGGATTAAACGCTAAAACATTTTTTATTGCCATTTCCTGCACATTGCCCCAAACTGCAGTAGACATAACCTCTTGTCCGATGCCTCCTCTCCTTTTTTTCCAAAAATAAAGGTGTTGCTACGACCTTGTTTAATTTTTTTAATTTTTTTCCACTGCGTCTTACTACCCTTTTGGGTTATACGCCTATTTACTAATTACACTATTGGGTTAGGAATTAGAAAGGCTTTATTTAGAGGAAATGCACCCGCAGTTGCGTTGAAGGAGATTGGAAAACCACTCTCAGTTCACCAGACCGGAACCGAACCCCAATCTCCCCGGCCTCAACAGTCGAGTCCAACACGAGAATTGCGTGTTAGACCACGCGGCCACCGAAGCGGGTTCTTTATTATTGTTAGTAATAATAGTGATGAGATTAATGTGAATATGGATATAGCGGTAGAAAGGTGGATGATGGTAGTGACTAAACAAAGTAAAAGCGACCCTAGCGGGAGCTGTGAGAGATGAAGCCTTACTGCAGTGAAGCTTGTGTCTCTCCATAAAGACCGGGCTGAAAGAGAGTGAGACATTGACCAGAACCACATTCCCTCCCTCCCCCTCACATGCAGACACAGAGTCCACTGTTCTCACGAGAAGAGAGTGGAACCAATCGCTCCAGCCAAGTGTTTGTGGGGGTGGAGGGGAGAAGATAGCCAGAGTAAGTTCTATAATCCGCAGGCGTCTGGAAGGATCGCTATTTTTCACAGTGTCGTTTATTTCACCCGCTAGAATGCTCTTGCGTTTGTCAGATGCTAGAATCTGTGAGGTGTGGTCTCTCCTAATTTTCAGCGGCTCGGGTGAGGGTACTTGATCGTTTGACCAAGGTTTCGATGTTTTAACAAAATTTGGTTAAAGTCGTGTCTTTATTGGAAAAAATTTCCCCCAACTTACCTTGGTGTGTGAAATAAGTAGGCCTACTGATAGAGAATTGAGATGAAAATATTACCATTGGTGATTGGACGGGAGCTGATTTATTTTAAACAAAATTAGAGATTTTAAAATAAAATAATAATTATTGACTAGTGACCGATTTAACCAATTTCCAACCTTTTGTTGTTTTTATTACGTTATTGTTGGGGCTTTAAGATTATAAGGGGAGCTAAATGTGTTCAACAGGAACAACCTAAATCCTAACCTAGTTCAATCATCATATACATGATTGTAATTAGTGAATTACCTACCAACACAATGTATAATCTATTAACGTAATTAATTCTTGGAAGGACGTTTTCATTCTCACACAATACAGCCTCCACTCATAAGCCAAATAAAGTTATAAACAATACGTGTGGGAAATTTTCCGCGAATTATTGTATCTATACTTCATTCACGGTAGGAATTACTCTCTGAAAGGTCTTTTTTCCTACCAATATCCTATTGTATAATAGATTTCTGGTAGGGAAAAGGGCCTTTCAGAAGACAATTCCTACGGTGAACAGACTTTAGTTGAGACAAGCCTGTGTAAATACAAATCCTTCCTTCACAAAATAGTTAAATTATTATATTCTTGATCTTAGGACCAATTTAAATCAGTATTTTTTATTTATATATATTATTGCTAGTGACGTAGAGTTCGAGGTTCGAATCTCAACAAAGTGATGTGAGGGTCATATTTCACATATTATTTATCACTGATCCACACTAATATTGGATAATTTCATCATCTCTCCCCCTAAAATTAATCTATTAATTGCCATGGTGTTAGAGGGTGTCCAGCCAAACTAGATTTTAAAATTCCCTGACTTTTACAGGTTTTTAAGGGTCGATTTTTTCCAACCAAAATATTAAGTATATTACAAACATTATTTTATCAGTATCGCAACTTCATGTAATAATATTTTTAGACACGTGCGTTTACACATTCTGAAATTGTCACTCTATGAAAGGTTTAAAAGATTTCAACCTGAAGCTATGTAAGCTGGACACCCTGTAGACTAAAAAATACCTCCATGGTGTGAGCCCATAAGCGAACTATACCACCCGAGCGGCTGCCACCGTTAGCGAGGATAGTGTCAACATTTGCGGATAGAGGTTGTCATGTAATCAGCACAACGATCCCTACGGTCATTAATCTCAGTTTTATAAACTGGAACTGCTACTTGTTTATTAAAGTAGCTCCTCATATGTCTTCACGAGGATGAGTTTGACCCCGTCCCAGACCAACTGCTTCATAGATAAATTTTGGAAGCACCGGGGATCGAACTTGGGACTTCTGGGTCTGTGGCCGGGAATTGATCACTTGATCATTAGACCACAGCGGCGGTTGTAGACTAAACTATAACAGATGAACACACACGCGCGTCCTTCAATTCGTGAGATCAAAACTCGTCCTCCGTCTGGTCCGGAGCCCACGTCATCAAAAGACGGGTTCTTCTGAAAACCGATCTAGGTTAAGTCAAGCATGTAAAGTTACGCTACGGTGAGACGTCACTCACAAATCCCCGAGGACCCGTTTTTTTTAAACAGCGTTACCTAAGCGTGTCGCACAAAACCTATTCATCATCACCAAGGGATCTGTTCCGTTTAGTTGCTACAACTTTCAGGCTGTCAAAATCTTTTTATTCCCTCGCCGACATTTCATAACGCGGACGCAAATAGATGCTATTTTCGAAAATCATAACTTATCCAAAATAATAGCTCTGCCCAATTAAGTGAGAATAGTCCATTCAATTTTGTACCAACTTTAAGAACGGAACATAAAATAGAGAATTTGAAGTCTGGCTTGAATATAAATGTCCAAGACTACTAGTAATTTTATCTCACTGTAAAATCCCCTTTGGGCTCTCATGTAATGTGTTTGTTTAACAAAACCAAAGTAATTGTGGGTTTAATCCAATTGTTTAGTCAAGGTTTATTAGAAAACTTTAAACTTTTGTAATATTAGTTCCTGTGACTTAATAAAAGCCATCCGCATCGGTGGGCATGCAGACTAAATGCCAGGATCATCCAATCTGGTTTGCTGGTGATAATGGCTGGTGTTTGAATTCCAGGAGGGTGTACTAAGGGTGAGTTTTCCTAGAGGATTTCCCACGCCTTCTCCACGCAAATGTGGGTACATTTTTTTTCAACCATATTCTCATCCTACCTCGGGGAGATTTAACGAGTATAGCCCGGTGGGTGGTAAGATATAGTGGGAAGGTATTAATCGTTTAATCGATGTTGACTAAAGATCTTTAAACTTCAGTAATAATAGCAGCTTGGAGCTTCTGACTAATATCTCTATACAACCCGCTTCGGTGGCCGCATGATCTAAGGTGCTACTCTCGCAATAGTCTAGACTGCCGATGTCTTGAAGATCGTAGTTCTATCCCGGCAGGGTGTATTGAGGGTGTTTTTTCCTAAATGGTTTCCCAACTTCTATCTACTCGGATGCGGGTACACTTCCTCTAAATTCACCCTTCCTTATAATAAATAGTACATAAAGCGCATAACCCGAACGGGTAGTGAGACGTGGTGCTAAAAAAAATACTCTCTGCAAGTAAAAGTTCCTAATCGGGATTCAAACAAGACCTGTGCTCAGAATAACATCATAGCTGAAACTGGTAGTTATTTAGACAGGATGTCAGTTAATACAAGTGAATAGATACCTACAAATAGATCCAAATTCAAACATGGTTGATAAATGTCCCCGTGGTAGATTGGTGATATAGTTCAGTAACATGTCTAGGGAAACCTGGGTTCGATCTCAGATGATAACTAAAATGGTGTATTATTCGTGTATAGGTATTACAGTTCCTTGATATACATACGTTTGTGGAGCATTGGTTGTTCTGACCCTGATTAAGTTTGTTTGTCTATAAGTATTGTTCTGATATAGTCCTGTGTTTGTAAATTGTGATTAGTATTAAGACTTTGTAAATGCATTAAGAAATGTTTCCTCCGGGCAGAGTTCCGCCACTCAACATATTTTAATATTGATTTTTTTATATAATTCCTCTGAAAATCTTTTCCTACGAGTTTTATTGCTAATAAGACAAAGCATTTAGCCGTGGATTGCGAAACTTTTGTAAAACACGTGCCTTTTGTCGATCATTTTCAGATAGCCTACATTATTTCATATGCCGATGGTAATTATGAGCAATAAAATGGAATAATTGGAGTAATTCTTCATAGTTATTAATTTTATTGTTTACTGTCATAAATATTTTTTTTTACATACTTGCATGCCATCACTTACGGAATAATTTGGTAGTAGCGATAAATCCTATAATATCCCAACACCTTCATAGTATAGCCGGGGTGAAGACATCAGTGAAAGCCGCCGCGTGCCAAGTAAATAATCTCACGTGTAATAGGTTATCCAGCCCTGTACTAGGCTGGCATTTCCATCCAGAACACAGATCAGTTCTCATTACCTCCTTTTAATAATGCCAAACGGCTGAAATGGCTGAGTGGTTAAGGAGACCCTAGTTTGGTCTCGGTTTGTGCATATAATATATATTTGTTCGTGGGTTCCTAGCTCTACACGTAGACTACCATAATTGGCATCAGGGTTGTGGGTTAAGTGGGCTTGTATATCACTGGTCATTCAAAAAAAATCTAATTAGCTGATATAATTTAAAAATTAGTTCTCTCAAGAAAGTAAAGGTTGGGGTACAAATCCGTGCTTGAGGAAACTGTTCATGTGCATAAATAAAACTATGATTTTAAAGAGGGCGTTAAAGCCCCAAAATAAAAAATACATGTAAGCCCTAGAGCCTAGACCATAGTGGAAAGGTTAAAAAATAAAGAGGTCTTACTATCGAATTTGCTATTGATAAATTAGGGAAGTTACTCCCTGCGCGATACCTCCCACGTGACGTAATCTACACAATGTCACCGTAGCGGTATCGAGATATCTATGACAAGAGACAAGTTCCCGCATATCCGTCCTTGGACGTGCCTTATCTGAAATAATGCCATCGAGGACACGTGGGCTTGATACGGGCCATGTTCCATTGTTAGCATCGTCAAGCCAACCACACAACGTTGATCTCTCTTTGTATCAGCACGCATGCGCTAAATTGGCTTGATATACGATGTGCGCACATTGCCACGGCCATGTTGAAATCTCGTATTCGCTGAGAAGTTGCATGATTAATGTTAACGTTGACAGTTGTCAAGTTGACTGTTGAAGGACACTAAAGAACGGCCATAAGAACTGAAAAAAGCAAATGAGCTGTTTAAAATGGGAAACTGTTGGCATCGCTGTAATCATTAAGAGTCACTAGAACGTTATTTCAGAACTTGAATTATAATATTGTTGATGTATACGGATACCTCCTCTCACCCCATCCCCAAATCCTTCATGAATTAATCTTTGGATTTATAATATTCTCCACAAGGGAAAAATTAGAAAGAGTGTGGAATAAATTTGTAGCGATTCCATTCCACTGCTCAAAGTTACAAAATAATGGTATCACAATAAGTGAGACGTCATCTTGACACCTTCAAGTTATGTGAGAAGCTGCATCGGCGAGTTCGGCGTGTTGCAGTTTTTAAAAGCAGCATAAATCAAGGCGAACTATATATATGCCTAAGTGAACGCGCTGAAAAATAATCACATCTTTATTGAAGGCCAAAAGAGAGCTTTTTAGTTAAAAAATACGCATGACCAAAGACCGATGACAGTAAGGTTAAGGATTTTCAAGTTTATTACTTTGTGATAAATATTTGCCAACATTAAGATAGTAAGTTGATATCATCTTACAAGAGAAACTACACTGATATATCTATTTTATGAACAATTATTTATATGGGTGGCATTTAACGTGTACTTTATAAACGCAGAATTATACCCTTACATAGTCGGTACGTAATACATCCTTAGTGTTGGACATATTTTAGAATTACTTTTCAGAAAACAATGGCTTTCTATGGTTTGGAAGGTAAGAAGTCTAATCTGCAAATTTACTTTCATAGGAAAGGGATTATCTGACACCTATAAAAGCTACATGATCTACTTTAACATATGCATACTTCAGGGAATGTGCTATACAGCTGTTAATTTTTATAGATATCATCAATATCTATGAAAATAACACACAAAAATAAAAATAATAGTAATACAAATAATTGGATTAATAATAATAATAAAATTGGTTTTTACTATGGCCACTTTTTTTTTCAAACAATCATTCCTATGAACATTGAACTACGCATAATTTGTATACATAAAGTCCTTAGTCCAATCGAGACCGACAGGACTATGTGTTATCCGTAAATCCGAGCCCTGTAGATTTCGCAGGAGTTGAATTAGCTTTAACTTTCTAGAGATCATATCTACGGATGGCTAAGGACAACCAATCATAGGCAAACAAATAGGTCCAACCACACAACTTTGTGGGCTATCTAAAAAGAAAGCAAGAAAGAAAAGGCCACCCATTTCTAAGCGTATTATGTTTCCAGTTACTAAACTGTAGTGTTGAATTCTAAAAAAAACCTCGCTATATAAAGGATACCATTATTTTAACTAAATAAAGCCAGTTAAAAATAATATTATAAAAATGTTGCGTGTGTTCAACAAAATTGCAGAATTTGTTCTGTGAGTTTTATCGAGGAAAGTATCAAATATACTATCCTATTAGTAGACACAATATCACACGATTAAGGATACGAGGTGTGTGTACAAGATTTAAATATTTTTAAGACCATACATTATGTTTAATTCACTACGTCATAGTACCCGTTCGGGGCATATGCATTTATATTAATTACGCTAATTTGGTAAGTACGATAACGGTAACATTTAGAGGAAATATACTCGGATTTGCATGAAGGAATAATAGGAAACCATTTAAGAAGGATGGCCTCAATACATCGATCCGGAATTCGAACACCAAACTTTCCAACACCGGCAAACTAAAATAGATGAGCGTGGCATTTAGTCCGCATGTCCATTGGCGTGGGTGACCGTGAGTATAATATGATTCTGGTAGAAATAAAGGTTCAGTTTCAAAAGTTGGTAAAACTATTTTCATAGATTTATACTTCAAGTCATGTGATCAGCAACTATCACGTTTGATCAATAGTAGCAATAGCTACAAAATATTATTAATAATAATAGTAAAATGTTATTAATGTTTACCACAAAAGTTTGTATTTTCTAATTCTTTCTTTATATCAGAATCCAACTTAAGGATAAGGAACCACGGACTCTTAGAGGGGAGAATAATATGTACTGACCGTGCAAAGAGCTGGCGGCAGGACTAGAATGTTGCTGGAGCGACGAGTAAAGGTGCTCCATGTAAGGGGACAGCCTGTAGGCGGGGTGGAAGTCCGGGGGGTGGTGAGGGGGCGGAGGGACCCCCACCCCGCCCCCGGCAGACCCGGGGGGCAGCACCACCGCCGCCGCCGCACGCCGGGACGCCGCCAGGAACTGAAACTCGGTGAGGCTCGTGCCCGACCCACTGCTGGACAAGCTGAAACACAACGAACCAACGCCACGATGATTTCACTTCCACCTTCATTTTATCAGTGAGCTCGTCAGATGGGACAAGGATACTACCATGGTCAGTTGGGATTTGTATCCTCAGTTAGGCAAGTTGTTTATGTTCTAGAATGTTTTGGAAGTTGTATGCAACTCAACATTTATTTGGATTATTCATAAAAAATGGCTCGTATAGCTAGCTCTCCCTGGAAGCATAAAGCTTCTATAGAATAGAATATACGAGTACATATCTTTGCTACCATGTACACTCAGTTTTCCCTGAAGGGTAGCAAGTTTACTATGCACGTTTCCAGCATGGCATAACTTTTAACATAGGGTCACAGTGTAATCTGTCAAGAAAATACCTTTCAAGATAAACGGAGTGTATTTATGAAATGGAAATACGAGAAAGGTGATTTAAAAAAATATGGTGCTGTGCTAGTGACAGTGATATGGGAGTGAGTGTACAAGTTGTGTTTATTGAGAAGGGGGAGAGGGAAAGTATCGTGGTGAGTTTATCCCTCATATCAGGATAGTTAAAGTTAATCTATACCCCATCTACTTTAGGATTATAGGTAAGTGATAGATAGCAGAAGGTTTTTTATTACAAAAATTGGCTGAAAGTGACTAATATCGACCTATTTGAAAATAATTATTATGTGCTTAGTAATACTATTTTATCAATATAAAAAAGTGTTACTCAACGCCTCTAATAATACTTTCAGCCAATTTTTGCGATAAGAGACTTCTGCTAGCTGTCACCTAACCACCCTGCGGTAAATAGACTCAACTTTACAATTAATTGTCTTATGATTTATTAAAACCAATTAATGACTCATAAATATTATTGAATTTAGACATTAAAAAAATATAATTTAAGATAAAATCATTATTTGATTATATTTATTGGAGAATTGATAAAAGGCAAAATAATTATTAATTACAAAATATATCTAGTAAAAATGTATGCTTATAACCACCGGCAATTTAAATCCTAACAAATAAATCTATAGACAACTTTTTATCTGTATTTAATTGGTAAATTAACAAGGGGGTTAGTAAATACTTAATATAGGGGATGGGGAGAATGGAGACGGCGAATAGTAAATACGGCACGAACATTTGCAAAGAGAATATAAAAAAACACTTAAAATAACAAGAGTGCAAGCAAGCCTAGCTGATGGCACCCAGAAGGTATTCGAATAAACAGAGTCCTCTCTCTCCTCTCTGATCCAAGTCAGAAAGTGAAACCACCACAACCACTCTGTCAGTGAACATTATGTTTAATTAAAGAAAAATATTTAAACAAGAGTGAACCGTTTGGTATAAAAACTACCGTGAACATCACAAATATGAAACTACTCTCATCCTCTACAATCTACATTAACGCTGTGAAAATTACGGCTCGCGGACCACATGTGGCCCGTTACGCATTTGTATGCAACCCACACCAGAGTTAAAAAATATATTATAATGGGAGTATATACCATTTTTATTCAACGCAAATCAACAAGTGAACTTCAACTTGAAATAATAGACCTGTAGTGTAATCCAAATCTAAGAAAATTAAAACGTTGCGAAGAAATATGTACCAGGATTTTGCTCAAAAGACGCTGGTTATTTCTGGTTTTATCTCTACATATAAACAAACATTTTCTGTAATCTCAATAAAAACTCCGGACGATCTAGCACTACCGATGAACTCTTACAAGCAGTTTTAAGAATCTTTGCTAAATTTACACGTAACATCAAAAAAATTATCAAAGATATGAAAAAAATCAACTTCATCTAATTGAGTTGTGTTTAAGTGGAAAGTTACTAACTATTTTTTTGTCTAACTTTCGTTGCATATATATTGTTTCTAGATATAATAAATTGCGTCTACTGAAAAATAATATTTTATTTATATGTAAATTCTCAATACTGCCCTTTAGCACAAACATTTTCCCAGGTCTGCTCTAAAGGCTTATACAGGTGCATTTCTTCTAAGCTGCCCTCCTTATCTTGACCTCGTATGGAATTAATAACCTTTTCCCGTTTGTTTTTGCACCTCATATTAACAGTAATCCATGCTGTCAGCATATCTAAAACAATGGGTTGAGGGTAGGTAGGGTGGAATTTTAGAGTAAAGGTAAAAATCCCACTACATCTTAAGGGTGAGTGTAAAAACATATAGGAAAAAAAATACCCTCGATAAACCCGGATGGGACTCGAAACTAAACATCCACGTCACCAGAAACCAGATTAATCGAGTTTGATGCCTTAGACCACTTGCCCTCTGACTCGGGTAGTCCCCCTGTGGTTAATAATAAAAGTAATATAATTGCTGATCACATAGTTCCTTGTCGGCAACGATGTGACAGCTGACGTATCAGAGACTAAGCTACTGCAGTAGCCGCTATAATATATCCTTGATCTTCTTTGACCGCTGCGCTGTGAATACAGTCAATAATGCTGGGAGACAGAGATAAGCCTTGTTCTGAGACAACACTTGATGATGCGTATAAAACACAGTTCATGTAGGGAGGGTGGTAGGGAAATTTGATATGTATAATCAGTCGAGACCCTTATTTGTGGAAAATAAAATGAGTGGATTTGGTTAAACAAGAAGTGGTATTTCGGCATTAAAAGTCAGTAATTCTATTTTTTGCTAAAAAGGGTAGAAAAATCAACTCAAACCTAAGTGGTATGATTAGAAAAATATTACTGCGCAAAAAATTTGTCTTCGGTCATAATTTGAATGTTTTAATGGCCAAATCAAATACAAGCTTTGCTTCTTCTTTGTTTGAAGGAAATACATTTTCTGGACTGGAAACTTTGATTTGATATGGGATTTTATTTTCCCCCGAATTTTAATACCTGTCCAGGTACTCATACATGATAATTACTCTAATGGGGTGAGGATGAGGAAGGAATCATTTTAGAGGTAGTCTACGCACATTTGCGTGGAAGGAGAGTGGGAAACCATTTAGAGAAAACCACCCTCAGTAGACCCTACCGGGATTCGATTCCCGATCTCCCCGTCATCAGTAGGCTATAGGATTACTAAAGTAAAATTGTGATAGTAGAGTTGGTACCATTTCTTCTTGCAGTTTCATCAAAACAAAGAACGATGATGTATGCTACTAAGCTTAGATAAAATTGTGTAAAGTTTAGATACCGTTATTTCTTACTAAAATCTACATAATTTACCATTATTCACAAATAGAAGGCCAAGTAGTCAGTTTCGTGAAAAATATTTTATTTCATTTTATTTGGCGACGTAATGTTACAATAAACTTTTAAAATATTTTGATATTCATTTTAATGCGCTAAGAAGTTCTTAAAATCACGTCTCGATTTATTTCGGTATTTCAAATAATCACTGATTGTTCAAAGGCCTTGTTTTATGTTGGTTTAAAATAAAAGTATAAGCCTGTATAAGGAGACATCCATAAACCATGTAACGCTGTTGAGAGAGGGAAAGGGGGGAAGCTACAATGTCTACATGGTGTTACATGGGGG
>CABFWB010001712.1:98124-108232 GCA_902151455.1 Timema bartmani | reverse complement strand
ATTTTTTATTGGTCAAAATGTATAAATGAATAATTAAATATCAATGCGATGACTTGAAGATCTGCAACACCTTATAAAATGTTAAAATTTTAACCAGAAATCGAAATTTTAATACGAAGTGTTGACCCTTGTGGAAGACATTAAACTGTTTGAAATGCTCTTAGGTGGACAAAGATGCGCCTCTTTTCTCATTGATTATATAGCATTGTATATTATTTTATGCGTGCTCTTATGTGGAGTGGTGATGATACAATGTACATTATTCCGTTCAGAAATCTTACGAGTTTATAGAAAGAGAGAGAAAGTCTGTGCGGTGCGCCGTACCATTTATTTGCTTATGTCGTCAGTAATACTCCTGTAACATCGGTAGATCACCGATTCTTGGTATCAGGACACTCCTTCATGGAGTGTGATCAGGATTTTGCTGTTATCGAAAAGGTAAAGAGAAAATGTTCTAATGTTTTTGTTCCTGATGACTAGTGTTCAGTGGTTTCCAAAGCCAACAGAAAATTCAAAGTAAAAAAGTTCTGGGAGACCACCCATCATTGAGCTAACTTCACTCTATGAAACTCCACTAAAAATTAAACTACCAAAGTTCAGGAACCTAATGGAACTGCTCCCATTCCTTCCTCCAATTCACCACAACTTTTACAAGTCACTGCCCCATGAAGTAGAAGGAAGGAAAAGAAAACCTACAGGAGCACAAGACACAACACGACAAGGAAACATGAATGAAAGAGAAGAAGAAATCGAGGACAACGATGATGACATTTTACAATCAGACTATGATGAGTAGAAAAAAACCCAACCAAAATGGAGGCGTCACATAATGAATAAACTTAGGGTCCCCATTATTTTATGTTTCACTAGGAAAGAAGAGAAAACAATAATTTTCAAGAATTTTGATAAAATACATTTTTTCAAAAATTATTTTTAGTTGTTGTACTTTTGTAAAACTTCTCACTTTTTAAGTGCTTAAAATAGTTTTTTATCAATAAAAATGTGATAAAATGCAATACTTTTATAAATTAACTGGCATAAACCCTTCAGAGCAAAAGGGGTACAAGTGCAGATGTTGGAGGCAGAAGGGTATAAGTGAATGCAAGGGCTTAAAGGATTGTATGATATACTAAAAAAATGATGATATAAATTGGTTTCAACTTCATGAAAAGACAGCTAAAGTATGCAGCTTTCCATCTAAGTATACAAACCAAACAACATTTTTACTCAGAATTTACAATAACCAACCAACTTTGAAGCCATTTATCTCAGAAGTAAGAAAAGTGCACTTGTACCCCTTTCCGTTTAGGCCCCTCAATTATGAATCCAAGCCACGGGGACACCACCCTCGATTTAAAAAGGTGTGATGACAAGCCCTCTCTACAGGTTACAATAATAGCCAATAAGAGATATTGCGAATTTTTAATTTAGGTAGCTCATGAAACAATTTAACATTTTGAAAGTGTTTCCTACACTCAATGAGTTTGACAACCCCTTCCTTAGACCATATGACCATCGAAGAAAGTTTTTTTTTTAAATAAAGGGACATAAACATACTTTCAGGTGTATTGAGTGAGATATGTCTAAGAAAACTAGAGTTGTGCGCCAATTTAACTCTATTTGTTAAGTGCGAGTTGAATCTCTCCGAACATAAAAACCTAGGTAATATAAATGTGGTTTAGGCGTTGTTTGTCGTGTTGGTGTCAAAAGGGGAAGGTTGTAGTTATTTTTCTGACGTTGACTTTGTTTGTTGTATAGTGTCGGGGTGTTAATGTGGTACGGAAATAGTCCCACGAGTCGTGGGCCAAATTCTAGAAATAGTTTTTGTACAGCAGGCTGCACTAGTTGTGAAGGAAGGGTGATGGGGGGAAGGGGAGGGGGCAAGGGGTGGTGTTGGGATGGCTGGTATAGGGACACTGAGAAGGCTGGTTCCAAACTCTCAACCTAAGGGTGACACTACAATTCAAGCAGATGATTGGTTTAACCAGTAACTAAGTCAGTTATAAACTATAATATGTGAATTTATTATTATTATTTTTAAATGTGTGTTTTTACAACGTCTTTGACATTAAATTAGTATGTCAAACTTCTTAATTTAGTCGGTAACGCGTCTGCCTAGTGTTGTAACGAACCCAGGTTTGATTCCTGGCACGGCCAAAAAATGTACGTAAGTGAAATTGGTGTTTACCTTTTCACAATGGTGAATTGACAACCGGGAAACCCAGTGTCATTTTTATAGTTAAGTTAGTTTGTAGGACGTATGGTTGTATAATTTAGTTCTGAAAGTTACAATAAATAAATCGTTGTCTAAATGTGGTAAAACATTCTTCGGTGGCCACATGATCTAAGGTGTCACTATCATGTTAGACAACACTGCCTGTGACAGAGAGATCGTAGTTCGAGTCCCGGTCAGATATACCGAGGTTTTTTCCATAATAGTTTTTCACGCGAATGCGGGTACACTTCCTCTAACCTTCCTTATCCCCAAATCATTGGCGTAATTTGTACATAAGAGTAGCTTACATATAGAGTTTAAAAAAAATATTTAATGGTACCACCTTCCTTTACGTTGAGACACGTCGCAGACGTTCAGAAAGTCCGCGAGTTTTTAAAGAAGTGGCTAGTTATTTCAAAATATAGTTTACGTTTAAATGGAGGAAAAAGGTATCAACATGTAAGTTGATTACAAATCTTAATTCTTGGTGTTTATGACTGTAAAAAAAATACAAGTAGAACTAGTTTTTTTTTCAATGACGCTTCACGTGAAATGTCAATTATGAAATCAAAGTAAATGGTTAGAAACATACGATTTAGCTTTTCTCAAATAAATACCCATTTTAAAAGGGTCATAACAATATAGTTTTTTTAAAGATAATTGAGTGTTGTTATTAGTGGTTTTTTGAAGTTTCATAACTGCCAATCCCATAAGAAATACAGTAGTGTGAGGATATTTCCCTTCAAATATGCGGCGCCCTTGAACTCTATGTGAAATAACATCCTTAGTACAGATGATCTAAATCCAAGCCTGGACCCCTGAATCAAAGACAAATATCATAACTGTACAGCTAAATATGCCAACTACTAGTGAAGTTAAAAGTCTAAAATACAATAGTACAATATTAGTGAGAAGATTTAAAAGACGGGTGTAACTTGCTGCGTCTCACCCGGTAGATAAAAGATGCCGGAAAGTTCAAACCAAGCTAGCTTGTGTTAGTGACGAAGAAAAGGAAGTGGGAGGATGGGGTGAAAAGTCACCCCTAAAATACAAGAGGAAACCGCGATATTTTACTTCGCAACACCGCAAACAAACAGACCTAAGGTTTAGAAAATACACACACAAAAAATATCTCTAAAATTAAAGCAGTAATTCCACAAATCCTATGTTGTCCTTGTGGTTGGCAACTGATTTGGCAGGGATCGTTTTGAGCTGCACTAGTTTCTAGTACTTGTTTTTTTACGTATCTTACTAACCAGGCAACAGAATACCGTGTTCAAATGCGTAGGTCAACTAGAATATAATAATCTGGTTACTGTGTACTCGCAGTATGATATTATGTAAGCATGGCCTTAGGGTTGACAAATGTATTGCATTGAGATTGATTATTTATCATCACCCGAATCACAAACAATCAGTCCTTGGTTTAAAAAGTTTAAGATTAATAACAAAATTATATCTAGAAAAACTTCTCGAAATAATGTGGTCAAAAGTGTTATGGTGGCAGGCAGACAGGCAACACGAATTAAAAGTCAGTGTTTTTTCAGTTGTTATAGCAAAAACACAACAACATTTTTCGTTCCAAACAAATCAAATACCTATCGCTTCAGTAGATACTTTTAGTTTCACCTTAAATTTTTGTCATGGAGATGGTAGAATTTGAAAAGAAACTTTTAAAAAATACGGCTCTTTAAAAGAAAAAATTGGTAAAGCGGTTTAGAAAAAAAATCGATAAAAATTGTCATTAGTTTATTTTTATGTACAAAATAGTGTTTGTTTGCTAAGTCTTTTGCGGGCCAAATAGAATCAGTTGGTGGGCCGTAGTTGCCAGCCGCTGCTTTAGTCGATGACAGCTCTGTTCGTAGCCTGGTAGGATCGAGTATTTGATTTTAACGTGATGAGTAATCAGCGGTCGTGTTTTAATAACTGCTGAAATTAAACTAACCGCCCTTAAAATTGACGGTACCTTGGCTAGGTGTGGAAAAAATATTGCCATTTCAACTTAGGCCACTGTAAGGGTGCATGTGGAGGAAAGAGGTAAGTAAACTGTTCAACCTGGATTGATCATCCGTACGTGATTTTTTAGAAGGGGGTAAAGAGGAAGTCGATTCCCTTTCAAAATACTAAGGTCAATCCTGAAAACTCCACCTTGATTCGTTGGACATTTTTTAAGTCATAAATAATAAAGCAACAATATTAACTAAAACAATACCATATGCAACAACAGACAAAACTTCACGAGGAGCTGCTTTACAAAGAATTATTGAAAAATCACACCTGGATGCGGGAACTGAACCTTTATCTTAGCAAGCCAAAGCTCTTCCAATGAACTACCCAGGTCCATCCCTGAGACAATCCCATCAAACATCACTCATCAGCTCACAGCTGATTCATAGCTATCAGAAACACATTTACAAATTATTTATGAATATTACATAACCCATTACAAATGTTGATTTCATTTATTTTTTAGATCCATACATACACAGGTTAATATATTTATATAATGATCCACTTCAGTGCTCGAATGGTCTCTAAGACGTCACTCTCACAACTGGACTACCGTTGAAGAGAATGTCGAAGTTAAAACCTCGATCTGGTATAATAAGGATGGATTTTCCTATATTGTTTCTAACTCTCTCTACAAGAAAATGGGGCACATTTACTATTAATTCTATCTTTCTTATCCTCCTACAATAGCGTAATTAATATATGTGTATAACTTGAAAGAGTAGTAAGACGCTGCGAAAAAATTAAAGTTTAATCTTGTGTTGTTAAAATCCACTAAGTCCCGACAAATATCGCCAGTAGACAGTGACAACAGAGTTTTTGGGTTTGTTATACCGATTTGGGCGGCAGGCCAACTGAACATTCATTCAACTCGCGAGCAAACACTCAATGACAGGGTAGACTACATCTGTCGCGAGCGAGTTTAAAAGGATCTCTCGTTGCAGGATCAATAAGTAGAATGGGTAATCATCAACTCAAGATGGTTTCTCGTCGGCTACCGACATGTGCTTTCAGCCGGCCCGTTTCTGAAAGAAGAGTTTTACTGGAATTCCTCCATCTTCCCCTCAGTCATACACAATACGGAGATCCACACACAATAGGAGAAGGATTAAACAAATTAGTGTAGCAACAACCGTGTTAGGTTCATCTAGTTTAGTTTGCCGGTGGCGGAAAGGTCTGGGTTTTAATCCCAGCCGGGTATATCTAGTGTGGTCTTACCTAAATAGGTACCCACTCTTCCTTTACGCCAATAATTGGATACATTTTATTTTTATTTTACCTTTATCATCCTTACTTCATTAACGTAATAAATGAAAATGACCCGTACGGGAGCTACAAAGATTATGATTTATGTGAGTTTATCTATGGGCTATTTACTTCTTAATCTAAGCAGGATTGCGGGAAAAAGTAAACCATATGGAAAGTTTAACTTTAAAATCCACTCCTAGCATCCTCAGTCGAGATTTGAACCCAGACCTTTTCATTAATGTCAACCCAGTACAGTGCGGTTTCCTTATCTTAAACCCCTCGGCTAGCATTGCTGTCGTATAAGTTCTTTACCGAGCTTGAATGACAAAGAAGAACAAAAGAAAGGTAGCATTTGATTTTCAAAACAAAAAACTGCCATGATAATTAATTGTCAAGCTGAGAACATCGGCGGTGGCGTTTGAGACAACAGTTCGTGTGAGTAAATTCAAATTGTATTGCTTTTCCGGTTGCCAAAATCAATGATAGTTTAGGTCTGAAAAATCATGGATCTGTTTTTAGTCAACAATTATTATTATTATTATTATTATTATTATTATTATTATTATTATTATTATTATTATTATTATTTAGCCCCACGTCTTACTACCCGTTCGGGTTTTACGCTTTTAGTCAACAATCAAACACTAACAGTTTTAATGTTTTATTTCTTAATCCACATAAACAAACACCGTTGGTAATAACTAAAAAGAAACAGCAAACCTTAACTTGTCTATTCTATTAACTGGCTACAGATTTAGCCGTCTCTGGGTACATCTATTAGATATTATATATATATTTTTAATATTATTACTATTCAAATTATTATCAAAACGTTCAACACAAATATTTGTGTTGTCACCACATCTTACAACACAAATATTTGTGTTGTCACCACATCTTACGACCCGTTAGAGTTATGCGCATATGAACTAAATGTACTAATATAATATTATTATTATTTAATATTAGGTGTTAGGTAACCTGGCGGACTAGGGGTAAGGTGTCGGTCTTATGTGCTGGGGTTCCGGGGTTCAATCCTCGGTTCCCGGCACAGATTTATCTGATTGCCAAACCCTTCCTTCACCTCTAACAAGACGTGTATTAATCACAACTTGTGAATGTGTTCCACGTTAAACTGTAGGTCCTCCATTTCATCTCACAATCACCCTACCATTACACATTAGCGTAAGTGCGTATAACGCGAGCGTGTAGTAAGACGCGGTGATTAATGATAATAATAATAATAGATGTTCTGTATGACGACAGTGAACTTAGACTGCCAACGCACTCTGTCCTTTACCTACTCCTTGAGTTCTCAGAATGTTCTTCTTTCCTTCAAATCATCCAATATTTGAATCCATCGTCTTCCTAAGCTCCTCTTTCCCTCAACCTATCCTTCTATGACGTCGTGCAGAAGGATGTGTCCAATCCAATTTGCTTTACACCAAAGAATCACATCCAAAATGGTTCTCTTCTCACCCACTCGTCTTAGTACTTCTTCGTGTAATCCTGTCTGCCCACCTGATCTTTTCAAGTCTTCTTCAGCACCACAATTCAGCGGTCTCCAAGTATTTCTTCTTTCTCATATTCTTGAGAGTCAAAGATTCTACTCCATATAGCGATGCTCCAAATGAAGCAATTCATCATTTTCTTCCTCCGTCCCAAACTAGTGTATTGTGAGTGGAGAGATATAATTTAGAGGAAGTGCATCCCCATGTTCGTAAAGGCAAATTGAAAACCCATTTTGGAGAGAAAAAAAACCTCAGTACACCCAACCGAGATTCTAACCTCGATCTCCTCGTCATTGGCAGTCTAGATCTACTGCGAGAGTAGCACCTAAGACCATGCGGACACCGAAGTGGGTAACAAAGTTTATTAATAACTCACTTTAAGCGATAGGAAATAGAGAGATAGCTTTGAGGAGATGCACCCGCATTAGCGTGGATATAAGTATGGAAAAGCCACAGTGATACATCACTAAGAACACCAAACCTGGCATACCCAGTCAAGATTCGAACCACAACATCCCATCACCGGAATTTCAGTATATTTTGAGCTAGGCGCCTTGGACCATGTGACCACTGGTCTAGGTATGACATCATATTAAACCTTATAATGAAAATAAATATGATATAACTAAAACTGAATGAACAGCAGCCAATCAAAAAACTAGCATGAAGGAGGACACTTTCGGACTTGTCCCTCTGGGAAGCATGCAGGACAAGTACAAAATAAAGAGCGCCCTCTAGTTTGGTCACACATTGTCCGTGGCCATAGTATCAAGTAACAGGATTAAAACGTTCACTTGACGGTTATGGTAGTCACGCAACAATGAGAAAAGAAAGTACCCCATAAATTATGGTTGTGTATGCGTATGTCAGGATACAGTTGGGCTCTATACAAAGTATATTAACAACCGACTCTTGTTAGTCTTTTCCTTATAAACTGTCTTGCCCTTTCATAAACGGGCGGGATTGGACCACTTATTCATATTGAAAAGTCAAATCTTTCAAGGATCGCCACGTATCTATGCGAAACCTCTCAGCTATATTCCATAATGCATGTTCAAGAACGGCTTCATTAATCCAGACCACTTACCGTAGAGTTGAGACGCGGTGCAGACGTCCAGAAAGCTCGCGTTATTTAAAATATGCTTTACCTTCTCAAAATATTGTTTACATGTTTCTAAAGGATTAAAATCCTAAAATTTTAAAAGTTTTTTTAATTTAATAAAAAAATCACGAAAAGGTGAAATTAGTTTATTTTAAACGTTTTACGAAAAATGTCGAGGTGGTTAGAAACATATCTACAGTAGCCCCATGGCTTCTTTGGTGCTGACTGACAGCTGACGGCTTTGAAAAGTTACCAGACCAAATTATGTATCCTTAGGTATATACCTAACTGTTGAATGTCAGAAGTCAGCTGTGAACTGTCAGTCAGCACCAAAGAAGCCATGGGGCTACTGTCTTCCTCAAACATATAAAGTCATATTATTTTATTAACAGGATCAAAACAAACGATTTTAAGACAGTTGAGGATTGGTTGTTCGAGTGGTTTTGAAGCTTCTGAGCTGCCATTCTCATAATAAGTACTGCAATATAAGATTTTTCTTAAGCCAAGTAGAGCATCCCTATAGTAAAGCTAGATTACAATTTCAAGTGGCATTTTTCAACAACATATGTTCAAAATTAATGTTTGTGAATGACATATCTTTATTAAATGGCAATATTTATGTATTGTGCAACTCTTTAGATGCTTGAACAACATAAATGGACGAGTGTAAGCTATGCACTTTTCAATATCTATTTATATCAGAATAGGAAAAAAAACTCTGTGAAAAAATAAGCTACAGTTTGTTAATGTGAATGATTTTTTTTAAACGCCGTCAGAGTTAGGTGTGGAATAGCGTGGTCTATAATGACCCGAGTAACTCGATCCCCAGCTGGTTTGCTTCAGGAGAGATTTTCAACAATGTGGTTTCCCCTTTCCTCTCCAGGTGAATGTTAGTGAAAGTGCTTAAAATATACCCTACTCATCCTGTCACCTAGAATAATATAATTTGAGTTGCAAACAACCAGTGACGGTATATATTTGGTTTACGTGGGTTGTACTCCTGAGCCTGAGGGGGTACTGAATTCAATTCTGATTGGGTACAATGGAGGTTGTTTTTCTTAAGTTAATTTTAATCGTTCTGGTTAATTTTCTTAAAAATTCACATTCCTTATTTAAGTTCTAAGTTTAGTTTGTGAAAACATATATAGCTAGTAGTACACCAGTGCTAGAGAGTATCAATAAAAACAAAAGATTTAAAACTAATCCCTGTTGATTATCACGCACACAGACCTAAACCCAAAATCAGAAAAAGGCTTTACAAAAGATACACCACACAAGAGTTTGTCGTCAGGACCTGGACCTCTTCTTTCCGTCTCTTTCAAGAGCTTGAAAAAACCGCCAACGCACGTTTCACGACCGACAAGACGGAGACGGCCGGATATTTCCGACCATAGCTCGGAAAGGACTGTTTGTTAGTCAGTCAGAGCAGCCAACTCCCAAATAAACGTTGCGGGGTCAGTCCACGAAAGGCATATTATTTTCTCTTCCTCATTAGTACATTTAAAACAAAGGTTATTAACGACTTAGTCAGATGGTTATGAATGAGAGTATATTAAGTCATGTCCAGACAAGAACAGAACAACGAACACAAACATGTTCGCGACCAGTGTTGACGCTATTCTGAACAAAGTATTGTAACAAATTCTGTTCGGCCCCGATTCACCCGTCGCATCTAAGGATGTAGGTGTTCGGTCCTGTTCCTGTCTGGTGGCCTCCGCGAACATTTACCCGAACATACAGTCAATGTCAGAACAGCAACAGTCGCACGGGGGTTTTGATTTTTGTAAATAGGCCTGGTGAGTGTATTTCTTTGTGTGTGTTGAGTGAATAATCTCCTTCATTTTAGCAGATTGTAGAATAATGGAATGTTCGAAAGAAGAGCAAATGAAGCCACACCTAAGGATCCAGATCCCTACAGTAAAATAAAAATAAAACTTGTGAAAAACGAAGCGTCAGTGCTAATCTTTCTTGAACTGGTATTTATTTTCTAAATGGTGTGTCTTTTTTTTTTTTTTTTTTTTT